>CM065386.1:18355000-18415000 GCA_033060915.1 Euryodendron excelsum
CACAATCATGTCTATCTCATGATATGAAATTAACTTGCATGAGACCAGCTCATGTAGGAAATAATAAGTTAAAAAAAAAAAAAAGAAAGAAAGGCCGACCCTACTATGAGCACAATAGTGTTCTTTGTCAAATTGACTTGTAACTGCATAATATTTTTAAAAAACTAACGTAAGCCCTTTTTTATTAGTAAGGTAGGTTGGGAAAAACTCCAAAACTAGGGTTTCAAAAAGCTTACCTTGTATTACTAATTAAACACCATTGAGACCTTTAAAGAAGAGAGAACAAAAGGCATCCATTTTGGCCTTAGGGAGGGCCAAACCAACCTCAATGCCACCTTCCACTTCTCTACTTTCGGTAAGAGAAACTGCACGTGTCCTGTCAATTGAAATTTCCTCTATCTTCTTTGGTCTGCCCCACCCGAAATCCAACCCATAATGATCCAATTTTGGTGACCCAAAAACCATTACATGGAGCTCCGACACGAATAACTCCTTCCAATCCGATATCCAACTCTCTGCACCTCCCAAAACTGCCCCGTTCAGCTTCTTAACAGTGTCTCCTATGGCTTTTGCCGCAAACACAATCCCATTTTCTCCCATTAACTCATTCCCCATTGCCACCGACCGACCAAACGAAACACAATTGCCATAATATGATGCGGGTACCGGATAATCCAACCGAGTAATGCCACCGGCTATAAAACCAAGATAATGCGGCTCGTCACTGAAGTTCTTTTTGTTGGGATAATGGACTTTTATCAAACATACCCATATATATGCACAGGTTACCACATATGGTGATAGATACAATGGGTGTGACCCGAATATCTTCTTAAACCGGGTCAAGATCCAGTTCTGAACTTTCTCCATATCGGGTCGACCCACAACAAATGTGGCTCGAACCATGTCTTCTATGTCTGTGTTTCTTTCCATGGTATCTGCATGAGAACTTCTTAGGTTCCACCATTGTTTCAACAACAAAGGCTGAAGCCCATTTGGATCTTTGATCACTGACCTGTCATAGAGTGGTAACAATTTGTTCGGCTCCGACAGGTCCGGGTCTAGTCCCATTCTGCAAATGGAGGCCCAAGTTTTCAAGAGGTTGTTGAATGTCCTTCCATCGGCCACCACGTGATGAAATGAGAATCCCATGCAAATGCCACAATTGGAAAACACAGTAACTTGGATAGCTAGAAGAGGGTGTAAATGTGGGTCAGATGACACACTTGGTGGTAGCAAAGGGACAAGGTGGTGGAATTCTTCAACATCTCTTGGGTGGTGGCCGGAAAGATGGTTGAAATCAGCAGCGGACTCGGCGATGGTTAAGGAAATGGAGTCCCCGTCGGTGTATATGAGGTGGGGCTCGGTGGGTTGTGGTGGTTTTGTCAGATTTCCGGCGAGAGGGAAGAAGTGTTGGAGGGTGAGAGAGAGGGAGCGTTTGAGAGTGGGGAGAATAGAGTGGGTGAAGTGGGTGGTGGAGTAAGGGAACTCATAGAAGAAGAGGGGTTGGCTTGGAGTGAATAGAAGCCAAGGTATGTCAAAGAAAGTGAGAGGTAGAGTGGTTGAAGGAACTGAGCCTGGTAGCGGAGAGATTTTGGATTGTTCAAGCACCTTGAATTTGTGTGAGGAAGCCATGAGAGAGAGAGAGAGAGAGAGCAGCCCTCTTAAGGTTAGAACTTAGATATCATGTGTCTAAGTTTCTAGCTACCTTTCAACTTCCCATATCATGTAATGGAAAGTTCAGCATTTCAGCTAAACTGGTAGAGTTCCCAGGCAATTGTAATATAAACATGAGATTCAACTCTACCTCTAGGGGGAAGAAAGGAACATTTTTTGTTTTTTTCTAATCGGTTTTCTAGTTAACTTACGCACATCTCAACTAATTTTGAGATCTGTGTAGTTTCTCCGTCTCACACAAATTAAGTAATTATTAGGTCAAAAGTTACAGGAATGGCTCCAATGAGTTAATAACATCTAAGAGATTTCAAACCTGAAACTTTGAAGAGAACGAATTTTCAAGCTCCAAATTATAATCATTCGGCCAATTCCTTGATGTTAGAAAGGAGCCTATTGGTAGGGTGTTATTGCATCTATACTCAATGGCAACTATAGAAATTTTTGACAGTGTTGTTATTTATAAACATAAATTTTACACTAATAATATCAAGTATCTATTTGCAATAAATTCACAAACTAATCTAATTTTCTCAAATCATAATCAATTTATCACTTTTATGTTACTGCTATTGTTTTAACAAAAATACATGCAAATACATAAACTTTTATAATTAAGCTCGAAGAGATTTCATATTTTAAAATGATTGCATAAAAATCTCATTGTAAATACTATCGTATTTATCCTTTTCAATAAATATAACCGAATAATCATTCACTAATCGGATTAAGACAATGGAGAGGTCCGGTTCACTTTATGGATGTGTGACACGTCACACAAAACACATATAGAGGGCTGTGATGTAGCCACACTGCTAGGATTTAAAAATTCTTTAAAATGAAGTCGTTTCAGAAAGAGAATAAGATAATAGAGGCATCGCTCCGTCAATTTCTCCGTTAAAAGCCCAGGCCAAGTTCCACAATTGCCGACCTCCCAAAATTTGTTGGCTAACAACATAGATAGAGAGAGAGAGAGAGAGAGAGAGAGAGAGAGAGAGAGAGAGAGAGAGAGAGAGAGAGAGAGAGAGTGTGTGTGTGTTTGCTTGGAACCCACTTCCATTATTTTCATTGTGTCAAGGCAGACCAAGCATTGATGAAGCTTTGTTCTCGTTTCGAATAGTTGAGATTCTTTTATTTAGGAGAGAAATGAAATTCGTTTGTTAACGGCTTCCTCTTTTACCCATCTGACGATCAAGTAACTTTCATCATCTATCACGGCAAGAATGCAGAGAGGGTGCATATCATCAATGCATCAGATTGAAGGAGGGTAATGGACGGGGGCGGTGCCACATTGTGTGTAATGGGGTCAATTGACCCATCAACATTAAAAAAATTCATAACTTTTTTTAGTGTTATTATTTGCTAAAAATAATTTAATTAGACTTTTGCACCCATTATCTAAAACATTGACCCCACTAAGCTAATGATAGAAGGAAAAAATTCATTAGTTTATAAAAGAAAATAAATAAAATAAAATCTTCCACTCTCCAAGATAGCTTTATTATGAGAGTATGTGGGGATAATTTCTCAACTCAACTTGTAAAAATCTAATTTTTACTAGTTATTACTATTTTTTCTAAACGTCTGTCCCAACTCATAACTGCATGTTCTTATTTGTGTATAAGACTAATCTAATTCATTGTATAATAATAAAATAGCATTTTATTCTATATGATAAGATACACTAATTTTGTGAACGAAACAAGTTGCGTATAAAATATAAATTTTGTGGTCATTCAAAATTTAGATATGGGTAAGCATTTTGATTCAAGCATGCAAGAAAAATTATTTAGTGTGATATAATGATTTTAAAAATATATAATTAAACAATAATATAATGTATTGGTATACATTTAAAGTAAATAATCGGGTTTTTGGATGAACGAATTTTTAAAATATCAACACTTTTTTCATTGTTTGCAAAAATACTCATTTGTTTGTGAACCTAAAATTGATTTATTGGTCAAGATTGTAATAGTAGGAAGATGTTTTCAAACAATAAAGTAAAATGAGAGAATAGTATATGAATGATTGTTTGATAACATTTATTGAAAATGACATATATTTGATAGTATTAATAATAATTTAATGAGCGTATGTTATGATTTTAAAATATGAATCTCATCAATAGCAATTCTAAAAATATGTAAATGTGTATTTTTTTATAAAAAATTCACATAAATATATATCACAAATTTTTATTTATAATTTAAAAATTAACATATCGTTTTTACTAAAATTTTTTGAAATCGCCACTGATAATGAAGCTCATCTTGAAAGATCGAAACGCAATGCGACGTCATTGGCTGGGGATGTATGTGGTGTTGGATGTTGTTGACTAGAGTGGTGGCCGCGAAGAGGTAATTTTGTGGCCGTTGTTGTTGCAGAGAGATAAAGGTTGATGTGATATTACGATGTTTTTTAGATGTACAAGACCCAGAGAAAATCAAGAGTTGAGAGAGAGAGAGAGAGAGAGAGAGAGAGAGAGTGAAGAGGGTGGGACACGGCGTCCCATTACTTTTATAAACTTTGTGAGCAAAACGTGCTAGTATTGTATAGTCTTCAAAAATTAAAGTGAGGTGGTTTTATCTAAATTACTCATTATCTATTTGAATGAGGTATGAATTTAGTATTATATGGAATAGAAATTTTAATTTTATGGGTATAATGGATATAATCTCAATTCTCATCAATTGATCTTACATCCAGTCATGTGCTTGGTTCGTTATGAATTTTGAAGTCAATTTTAAATAGTCTTTTCTAAATACAATTCGCATTTGCGTTTGCCTATCACAATTTTAATAGTAATGGGCCAGCTCTCTTAATACCCATCTTTGTTATGCAAAACCAATTTTATCCTTCAATTTAAAAGCATTGCAGAATGCCCTTCGAAAATAAATTGGAATATTGCATTTAAATTTCCTTTGTTTTACAAATGAACACAAACCCTAAATAATATTTCCTAAATTCAATTTCCATTTGTTAATTTGCATTTTCTTTTTCTTACTGTTAATAGAAATTAGTTTGCTCTAATGTCCAACTTAGAGGAACCCATGATCATCCATTAAAATCTTCCAACTGTTACAGTCTAGAACATGTAAAGTAGAATAAAAACCTAGGAGAGACAGATTATAACAAAATGCATTAACTCACCAATGAAGAAGAAGATGCTACAGGAGAAGAACAAAAGTCTTTGTAGTTATTAGAGTTGCTGGGCGTTGGGGTTAAAAGTTAAAATGGTATGAACTGGGCACTTTTTTTGTACGCAGAGTTGGGATAGAATCCATAAAAGTGTTTCCCTTATTTATATCTATTCAATTAAAGGCCATATAAAAATAATAAAAAATAATGCAATTAAGAAGTAGGCTAATGTCGTGTAGAAATGGGTCCTACCTGTAACAATGCAGTTGATTCAAGTTATACATATAGTTTCAAAACACATTTGCATAAAAATAAATATACATTGTTCAGTGCATAAGAGTCAAGGAATTCAAGTACTTTTGCAAACAAAATTTTTACAAGAAAAAAAAAAATTATTTTGAGGGGTTCAACTGACCCACTAGTCAACATGTAGAGTCACCCCTATCTGCACTATCTAAGACGGAAAAGAGCAGTACTTCCTGAGAATTAAGACTATTTGTTTAAGCGTACGTAGAGTTTGATTTTGAGACATTGTAGGTGTAGAATTTTTTTGTACCATGTGTCTATGAGTGCTGCTTTTCATGTTAAACACGTGCAACATTTTCACATAGTGCTTGTGTAAAAAAAAAAAATTATCAAAATCACACACTCACTGCAATGGCTTAATCGATGTGTATGTGTTGACCATTTATTTCGAGCTTCAGTAATTAGTTGTTACCACATTCCCATTAATTTGGGCAATTAGAAGTCTTCCTTTCACCGTATGATATGCAAATTATAAATTAACTATTGTGAATTTTACATATTTTATGAATAATAGCTGATCATAAAAAAAGGTGAAGAGAGATCGAACCTCAGAAGTGATGTTTAAAATGAGAACCAATTGATCACTAGCCCACCTTTAGAGTTGATGAAATTACTTACAGACCTTCACTTACTGTGTGTTTGGATTAAGGATTTAGTGAGAGAAATTAAAAGAAAAGAGAATTTGAAATTACATCGTCTGTTTTTCTTCACATTTTCTTTTTCTTTTTTCTCTTCTTTTCTTTTCGCTTGATAAATTCAGATTTCAAACACAATTATAACATAACTATTTTTAATGATTCAACATCAGAACAACATACACGTTTATACAGTACATACCAATTTTTCAAATTATAGCTTTTACCATCTTCATGCTTCCCTATTAGATTGTAGAAGTAAGCTTTTATCAGTTCATGAATCAATTTATCATTGTGTTTGTTTTTAGGCGTTTATCAACTGGTCAGATTTTGCCCCACTGGCTTTGATTCCAACCAACCATCACGTAATATCACTCTCTAGCCAGCTAATAACTGAAAATGACATACTTCACATCCTTTGAGCTTGAAATATTTGGTAAGCCGTAGATGCATGACGGGATGCCTCCAACCCAAGGTCCACACCGGGCCCAAATGTCTCTCTCCCCCCCTCCGACATTTGTGTTTTTTGACCTTGCCATGGTTAAGTTTCCTATCTCCAGTAAATAGAGTATTACCTGTGATTTTTTATATACTTACATATATATATATATATTTGATGGGTCCTCGACTACAGTTTGAATTTAAATTTTTTCTTCCTTTTGTGATAAATAACTGCTGCACAACATCGCAACACGATATGTGACACACATTAAGTCTTTTTACGAGTAATTTTGGTATTAGCATTGCGTATTAATCCAATAGCATTGCTGCACCAGCTGGTTCCTTAACCAACAACCCTAAATCGATCCCCAGCCAAATTCCTTGAGTTTGCCTCTGAAAATCAAAGAAGGAAGCCTAACGTTTTTCGACCAAGAAGGTTTTGCCAAACCTCGAACGGAGCCCTCCCTAAAGACTGTTTGGGCTCAAGACAAAGATTGGCTTGTGTCAGCCCCTTTCTTGGCCCTAGCTTGGGCTCCCCAATAAATACAGAAATTCATCCAATATGACTATCACACTACGTCAATATAATGATGTGATATAACAATTTATTCTTATAGTGTCATGTGTAAAAAGAGATAATACTTTTTGAGATATTACAAATATTTTTTTACAAATATAGTGACATTTTTAATTAAAAATTTCTCTCAAAATTATAAACATATTGTAATTTAAATAAAATATCACACCATGTCAGCGTATTCCTCCGAATACGCCCTTCTGCCTCACCCTCTTCTGACTTCCTGATTTGTGCCGACTTAACTGGGCCCACATGACCTTGCCCCTGTCCAGTCTTTTCTCTAATTAAAACTCAGCCCATCTAACTGAGAATTAAGGCTTTTAAAAATCCAAGGCCGAGCCCAATCAATATTTTCCGACTCACCTGAATATGTCATTTGTTTCACTCCTGTCAGCCCTTTACCACCATCACAAGTATTTATCCTGATACTTCTCTCTAGTCTCTACTATGAGTAGCATCTGTCAGTTGCCTTTTTATCAATCGAAGTGCTTTCTTTTAAGTTCACACACATTTTATCTTTTAATTTATATATAAAGGGTATATATGTGTGTATATATTTATACATATATATAGACAGAAATTTACAATGCCAATGATACATTAAAAATTAATAATTAATTTAAAAGGACTCAGGGCTATTGTATTGAGAGCAGCAATTAGCGGCTAACTTCATAAGCATATATTCTAATATATAAAGAAAAAGTCCCAATTAATGTCTTTGATGCTGAATAACTTTTTCATTTCTCAAATTATTCAAAGTAATTCAATTACTTACTATTTAAAAAGGTTTACTTCACGTTTCCTTAAAAATGAAAATGCACACATCGTGCAACTACTTCAGAGAGAGAAATAAGATCTTCACATATTCACTTGCCGGACATTGATAAAATCATCGTCTCCGATGAGACGACTACCATCTCTTATATATATAGTTATTAGAACCAAATCAGGCATCAAACCGATGAAGTTATTGGTTTACGATTCATTGGTTTAATCGATGGTTCAGCCGGTGTTATAAATTAAATGTATTTTATTCATTCATATTTATATATTTTACCTTAAATATAATTTATATTGCAAACTAAAACATAAGGAATCAAGTAAAGCAGTAGTAAGTATTGAGTTCAACTCTTGAAAGCTACAAATATATCAAAATTTTTAAAGAGGGTAAAAAGTCAAAGTTGGCAACGATTTTTTCAATTGACCCAGCCGGTTGGTTCACCAATTTTTTTAAAAACCTATCGGTTCATTCGGTTCACATGCATTTTTGGTAAATTAATTTAATCGTACCTGTTCATGATCTGATTTCTGATTGAACCGATCAGTCCGATTCAATTCTGATGACTATGCTTACAAGATTGCACATGAATTACATGTGCCCTCTCTGTAGTTATTCTGATTTCTAATTGAACCGATCAGTCCGATTCAATTCTGATGACTATGCTTACGAGATTGCACATGAATTACATGTGCCCTCTCTGTAGTTACTAATAAACATCTTGATCGTCTTATTACAGAAATCCTAGAGAGAGAGAGAGAGAGGAGAGAGAGGAGGCGCCAATCTAATCTTGATTCCAGAATAGTTCTCCAGTGGTGGTTGATGTTGTGATTGGCGAAGTGGTGGAAATCTAACTTTTAAATAACTGGGAAGGAAAACCTAAATGATTCTTCAAAGATATAGGGAATACTTGTGTCTTTAGGAAATGCTAGGAGGTATTTTGAGAATTTCAGTACATTGGCGCGATTCAGTTTGAGTGTCCTAAATCCACCCCAAACCCAATTCATTCCTATCCTGAAACCTGCCACTGCCCTGATTGTTTCACTCCCAAATCTATGTCATTACAGGCAAGTCGGGTCCTGTCCTTGGAAAACCGGGGCAAATTACCATCCCTATTTCGACTAGTTTGAAATTGATGAATGACACTGTTGATGATGACGCTGTTGTGGTAGAAATATCTCATCTTGGCCAGGTGAAGATGCTTGCAAGTCTACACGATCCATTAGCACCTGGCGGTGATTATGAGGCCGATGACGACGATAATGGTGAAGAAGACTCTGGAGGGGAAGAATGGAGGAAGTTTGGGGTAGCAGACACATTCAAGATGCCAGATGAGGTTGACATGTCTTGCCTCAGTTAAGCCAGTCATAATCATTGATTTGGCATGCATTTGTCATTTAGTAGGACATTATGTTGATTCAGAGAGAGAGAGAGAGAGAGAGAGAGAGAGAGAGAGAGAGAATAGAAGACAGGGTAATATGAACTTCTGAAGAACAAGTTCCGATCGAGGGTCTTGTTATGACCATTGTGTACAATAGTTGTTTATAACATGGAATAATTAACGATTTAGACATGTAAGCACCGATCATATTGGTCAACAGGAACCAAAGTAATATGATTGATGCAGACCCCAGTTGCTGCGAGTAGCCTCAACCTTGGATGTTTCAATTTCAACTCTACCTCAAAATATCTAGGTTGTTATGGGATTGAAGCTTGATGGGAGTTTACCAGCAAGTGACCGCGATAATCCTTGCATTACCGACCTGCATGTTCGTACTTCCCCAAGCATTTTGTAATCGCCTCGTTAGCTTTTTGAGACTCTGCCCTTTCTTCCCTTTTCTTCTTCTCCCTGAAAATTCAAAAGTATTACTGAAATTATGTATGTAACCATGGATCTAACTTCCGAAGATTGTTCAAAATTCTCTCTCTCTGTGCCCTTTGTGGCCAAGACAGTTTGTTTCGCCATGACTTTAGGCAGATATGTTGAAACATTAAAGCATGCTTGGAGAAATAAACTAAATTTGGAATTGGAGCGAAATCAATTTCACCTGTCTACATATTCCTTGAGGAGCTCTTTTGCTTGAACCAGCTTAGATAGCAGATTGCGGTATACATCAAGATCCCGATCCACACTTCTCTTGTTTATGTTTAATGCCGCACAAAGCTGTCACATACCAATGAAAGTCAATGATGGAATTGACAGACAGAAAACTTTGATCACTCAGTGATTTGGCATATCTCTATGCAAGAAGCTTATAACAACAGGTTTCTCAATTGTAAATGAGAGATGATAAATGCACAGCTATATAATTTAATTAGCCAAACTCTATAGCCAAGATTATGATTACCAAATAGGATGAACACAGACAAATAATTAGATATTTGACTTTTTTTTAAATATGGTAAGATATTTTACATTAATATTACACTCAAAACTTTAAAATTTGTCTCATACAAGGATAAACATGCCATTTGTGTCCTAGCTCCACTTCAAGTTATTTGCTATGGGTGGAAACTACAACATAATTTGGATGAGCAAATTATTCATGATTTTTATGTAAAGCCCACAAAGAAAATATCTCTCACGTTTTGCCTAACTTTATAGCATCGCCGTGCCCGCCCCCCCCCCCCCCCCCAAAAACACAAACAAAAACCACAAAAGTCAGACACACATAAATAATACAGCACATTGCCATTACCAAAAGAATTCCATGTAGTTCAACAAAGCTTAAAATTTGTTTTGAACTTGCTTCAAACAACAAGATAAGTTAAAAGGGAAAAAAAATCTTATCTATCATATTTGGCAGGAAAAATTGCAATAATACTGCAGTGGGTAAATGGCGGGTTACCTGTTCTAAAATTGTGGGTTCAGTAGCACTTGCCAACTCAAGAAGGCGAAACAGACCAATAGCAAAGAAACGACTGTAGCTGAAACTCCCCTTACCCCCAGCTCTCTCTGCAATGTCTTTTAGAATGCCTTCAACTTCCCCTTCTCTTGATGAAAAATTAACTAATGAACTAGTATTCTGTGTACGGGCCCATTCCTCCAAATTTTTTGCATCGTTTCTGCAGTTAGTACAAATAAATTCACTTAGTCTATTGAATAGTATTGTTTTAAGGTAATCATTCATTGCAAAGTAGCAAATTAGATTCAGAATTTGAAAAATTATGGATTACCAATAGTGTCTTCCTACATTCAATGAATTAACAGGTAAACAAAGGTGATCATTGACACCTAACACTAAGAAGTGATGATATCTTAACAGAGAAGTTGGTAGATATCCATCTATTGATCTCCTGAACCCAAAGCTTCACTGCTCTACCACAATCTTACAGAACAACTAGCTTGTATCCCAAGTCCCAACGGAAGATCATGGCACGTCATTGTTAGCCTCCCGCACTTTAAAGTGAATGTGCATGGAAATTCAAAGGTGTATGGAAAGTGGTGGCTAGAAAGCTAAAAAGTGGAGTGTTAATAGGGTTACCATAAAGGAACATTAGAAAAAGAAAAAAATTGCAGCTATTTTACGTTCTGGGAAAAATGAAAGGAAGCTTGAGAGAGAGAAAAAAAAAAAAAAAAAAGAGGAATATTAAAGAAACCTGTATTGTTCAGGTTCCTCCTTCAGTGCCTTGATATATGCCTGGAAGATGGCCTCCCGATCTTCATCACTCGGGTAGCCTTCCATGAGTTGATCATACACAGTAACAAAACCAAGGGCAAAGACAGCATCATAACGGTAGGTCCTCTTGTACCTCATCAGATGCTGTTGGACAATCAGCTCCTGCAGCACAGAGTTGTAGATACTCGGAATTGGTCGTTTATAAGCCTTCAAGAAACTCAACTTTGTTTCAGAAACGGTGGGCACATCTGAACCAAAGTAAATTAAATGTATCATAAGAATATAAATAACAAATAAACTCCCATCCTTCCATCAATCATTGTCTGGTCATGAGGTGCAAAATTTTTCCATTAGATTCAAAGTGCAGGGTGCATGCAATATAGTTGGATTGATGCAACTCAAATTACAACCTACGGTATTTATGCATAACATACATGCGAATTGATATAAATTGATTAAAAAAAAAAACCATAGATGATCATGACAGGAAAATTAAGTAGATATTAAATCATTGGAAAACAAATTTCTCCATATTCTAGTTATCCAAATGAATATTGACAACTACTAACTGTTTTGTTTTAAAGCCATCGATCAAGCCTAGAAATTCATGAAAGGACATATATTCCAGTTGTGATTTGTAAGATAGCAATGCCGTAAGACAAGCCCAATCAAGCTTAAACCCTTTGTTTGTTGACCGAGAAAATAGAAGGAAAGAGAAAACTACGAAAAGTAGAGTTCAATGTTATCTATTCTCGCAATTGATAAACTCAAATCAAGGCAACCAAGCCGATTAGTTCTTCCACTAGTGTCAGTACAGTGGAACTTTTATTTCTGGAGTCGGGATTAATTAAGAACTGGAATATTTAATGATTGATTTTATTTGCTTTCCCTGCAGTTTCTCACCAACCAAACAGACAGTAAGAAATGTGAAAAGCAACTCAATTAAAGAACAGAGCAGTACCTGTTCCACTAGACATGCACCGAATAACCATTCGAGAAGTCGAATTGGAAGCTCGAACGCTGACAGAATCGCAGGAAAAGTTCGAACGAAGCCGAAAACCGTCTAAGTTGGAAGCGAACGAACGAGTATACGGAACAGAGACTTTCCTCTCAGAGGATTGACCTAATGCAGAGAAACATAGAGAAGAAACTGCCGCCATGAGAGGAAGAAAGAGCAAACTGATAAGTCAGAATCAGAATTTTCCAGGAAAATTCTCAACATGGGAAGTGGGCTTCCTTGGTGGAGACGATGACCCGAATTTTCTCGGGAAACTACAAGGCATCGCAGGAGAGGTTAGAATGGAGGCTTATCCGGTGTACAATAATTTCGTAATCTTAACAATTAGCCAGTGTGAATGCGATACGTGGCAGCACTGTGATGCTGACCTCTACCTCGCTCATTTGTTATTCTGTTTAGTCTGGTTTGTTGCTCTCTCTCTTGTTTTTTTTCTTTTTCTTTTTAACTATTGTTGTTAATTTTCTATGCGACTTTCGGAATTCATTATTGAAAATCCCTTAAAGTAGAACAAAATAAAGAAGCATGCTAAATCCGGAGTTTGTTATAAAAGATAAAAGAATATAAAGTAGCTAAAATAATTTAATATAAAAAAAATAATTATTAAATATTTATCATATTAGTTCATCTGAAATAATTATAGATAGATCTTTTGGACTTTATTAATAACTTAGAACAAAAAAAAATACAACATGAGTTTTGAATACTTACCTATATTTCACTTACTTCTATTTTCTCTTTGATTCTTTCTTTCTATTTTTTATCTATTCTTTCTTTCTATTTTTTTTCTATTCTTAATTATCCCTCAACCATCAGTTGAGTTTCTATTTATAATCATTCAAAATTGAGGCGGCCAGTTACCTTCGTAACATGCTAGACTTGATCAAGTCGGCCGAAGGTATACAAATTGAATTAAATCAACTTGAGAATGATCCTGAGGTCATTTGTAAGGTCATCCAATACATAATACTCTCCCTTGAATAACCACAATATAATACAATATATATTTTTTAGGTATGTTAAAACTATATAATTAAAATCTTGCTAGAAAAACTCAATAAAAAAAAAATCTTAACTAAGAAAAAATAGTACAATATTCTTGTACATCATAGTAAGGTATAAGTGCATTAAAATTGTCTCGTTAAAACCTCATCAAGGAAAATCCTATGGGCCAAAACCGTTAGTGTAGAAAAAAGAGTACAGTACACAACTCCCCTTCATGAATACGTCTGATAAGAAATTGATAGTTTCAATTGTTCAGTATAAAAAAAATCTTGAAACGACACATGCTAATATTGTACACCAATTTTTCAGATATCACAGTTAGTAGTACTTTAGTAAATAAGTTCGCCAAATTATCGCTTAAACGTATCTGCTAAACATTAATATCACCACTCTTCTAAAGCTCATGTGTATAAAAGAACTCTGCCGATATATGCTCATTTTGTCACATTTGATATAGCCTCCTTTATCTTGTGCAATATATGTTGCATTGTCTTCATACAATATTGTTGAGATATTTTTTATTGAAGATAGTTCGCAACTTTCTTAAATATATTGGATCATAAATCTCATCCAAATGCACTCTCGACTTACTTCATGAGTATTTCAAAGAAGTGATTTGAAAAAGTTGACGTTAATAGTTGTTTTACAGATTGGAAAATATAACAGTCTTGTTATCAGTAAACAAATATACTATGTGACAGAGTTTTATGTGAATAAAAAAAATAGCCAACATCTACATAGCCAACTAACTCTGATAGTGACTCATTTGCATAGAATAAGCCCATATTTGTTGTTATTCGAAAATATCATAATGTGTGCTTTACTTCATTCCACTGTCTTGGAGTTGGTGCAGAACTATATCTTATCAATAGGTTGACAGAAAAATGTAATATTAAGTCTTGTGCATTTTGCAAGATATATAAGAACCCAATAGCACTGATATGGTACTTCAAGACCAAGAAATTTTTCATCATCTTCTTGAAGATGAAAAAGACATTTCTATGTATCAAGTGATTAGAAAACTATTAAAGAATTTCATAGATGAGCTGTATCAATAAAAAAAATTTCTGTATATGTCAACTGATGAATAAAAATTCTTTCCAATAAATACTCAATCTGCAAGACAAGATAATAATTTATTCTTCCAAGATATTTAATTTTAAAGTTATTCTTTAAATAACTAATAACTTTTGTAATATCTTCAGGAGTATCAATAATATTCAAAAGTATCAACATATAGTACAACAATAATAATAAATTCAAATTATAATAAAAATGCATGGATAATTTGTATTGTTCATATATTTTCCTTTCTATAAATATTTATTGAAATAATTGTACGATATGCATTCAGATTAATTTAATCCACACAAATATCTTTGAAACTTGATAGAATATAACCTTCGAGGTTTAAAATATCTACTTTAAGCGTTTTTTAAATTCTTCAAGAATTTTTATATGTATATCATTATCTAATCCACCATATAAATAAGTTGTGATATATTCATTAGGTGCATATTCAGTCTTTTTAAAACTAACAAACTAATGAATAATATGAATATATTTGCATCCTTATAGGATAGAATTTCTCATTATAGTTAATACCAAGTCTCTTCGAGAAACCTTTTGGTACGAGTCGTGCTTTATATTGTACTATTACATTTTCTCATTGCTCAAATACCCCTTAACCGGTTTTATATCTTCAGGTAAATGGACTACTAGTCTGAATACTTTATATCTTTTGGTATTTAGACTACAGGTTCGACATTTGCTAATGTTTGGATTACAGGTCCGATATTTTCATCTTCTAGTGTTTAAACTACAAGTTCAAATACTTTACATTATGTTAATGAATTTAATTTTAATTTAGTAATTTCTTTTCATTTTGATTGATCATATCAATATCGACATTTGTCGATTGTCTATGATTCAGTCTCTTTATTACTTCTGGCAAGAGCTACTTTAAATAAAAATATGTTGTCGACAACAATATCATTTCTATTTCATCGTTTTCCTGTATTCACATTATTATTTATTGCGATCTCATTCTTTTCTGGTCTTTTCAAATACCATTTTCTCTGTGAAGATATCTTTTCAAGAGGTTCCTCTTCTAAGGATTCTGTTACAGGAGTTTCTTTAAGAAGTTTAAATGATGGAGATTTCTTTTGGAGGTTCATTCTTTTATTCAAGAATGTTTAAAAATTATGATCTCCTGTCGCTTCAAGCTATTGCTCTCCAAGAGTTCTTTCTTTAAAAAATTCAGATATTATAGTTTCTTCAAGAACACCAATTTACTCATTTTGTTGTGCTTTTCTTTATGAGAGTTTTGACTTTTGCACCAACAGGTTTCCCACGCTTCAGGCTCTTTCAAATCATGAGCTATTATATTAATAGATTATCCTACAGAGACATTAATATGTGTTAGAGCAATAGCAGCTGGTATTGATATGATTTGATTATCGTCTTTGTGTCAGTAAATGTTTAAGACAAATTGATTTGTAATCATCTACAAGTAAAATTCGAGGATTAAAATGAGATAGTTTCACAACATTCCAACTGATCTTATCTCCCCCTAATGGTGAAAAAACTGACTCATCAAAATGACAATTCGCAAAAATATATGAACTAACAACAAACAAATATATGATTATTATATATATGTATACATAAAATATTAAAATAGTACACATTATAGATATATGAGTCGCACAGAACATGCATCACATGACAAATGATTTGGCAAAACGAAACTTCTAGTTCTTTAACGAATATCCATGTGAGTTTGTAAATATTCGACGCTACATCATGAATCCCAAATGATAAAGACAATCATGTGAAATATAAAAATTGTCGAATTAAAGCACTTCAGATCCATCGTTTCAAGTGCAACACGTCCGGTGTATCACTTCAGGTGATTTCATAATATAAAAATCTTTTAAATCTAAAACACTTATGGTGTATCACTCCATGTGATCCCATAATTATTATAATATAACTCAGAAGAAAATAGCAAATTTCTCTGCTATATGCTTCTGGTATGAAAAGAGAAGTATAAAGAAAAATATTTTTTATTATATGCTTTTGATATAAAAATAATAGAAATAAAGTAAAAATATCTATAAGATTTGAACAAATTTCTTGTACTTCTAATAGAATAGAATGCATCATCAATATATAGTTTTGTTTCTCTTAACCATATTATGCTAACTATTTTAGAACATAACTCTTCTAGAACTTAGCTCGTTTGGAGCATTCAATTAATTTTGTAATGCCTGATATTGTTTTAACATTAATTTCAACTAATGTATGACATATGTTTTTCTTTTAAAGAATTGTGTGTATTCTGGCACCGTCAACAAGACATATCTCTTCCACATTCATCTTTGAGATAATTAAGACATTTGTACAATCCATATATTCGCATGTAAATTATATATACAGTTTCATTCTTACTAAAAGAATACTTTAAGAAACTTTAAAATAACATATGGATTTACACATCATCAATTAAATAATTAAATTTGTAAAAAACTATTTCTACTGTAAATATAATTAATTGCACTATAAATACATAATCAATGAAACATCTTTATAATTTTTGCGAAATTTAGCGAACATTTTATTTTATTTTATTTTGCTATCATTTTATTTTACTTCTGATGGCATTTACAACCTTCAAAGTATCTCCATAATGTCAAAGATTATTATATTGCAATCATTTTTGTGACAATGTCCATGACCATTAAATAAAATTACATTCATTTTAAGAAATGATATAAAATTGGTCGAATGTACTAACTAATCATACCTCTCCATTTCATCCGCTACACCACATTAGATCAATACCATCCATTCATCACTGTAGGGATGGATACATATTATAAATTGCATTATTCTTTCGTTTTTTTTTTTTTTGCATCATTTAACGGGTGAAAAAAAATTAAAAGAAGAAATAAATAAAATTAATCAAATTGTCATGCATATATTGGGCACGTTTGTTGATTTTCATCAAATAACTGATTATTTTATTTACAACACTGTACTACCTCTTTGTAAAATATTACAACTTCAGGTGCACTAAATTATTGTCTTACAACTTCATATGTTTTTAACCATAATCTTAATGCATTTATTGATAATCTTGCAACTCCATATGCATTAATTATAATAAGCTTTTAAAAAATTAAAAGCTATTGGCACTTCTATTTTTTTTATAAAAAAATTTAATAACAAAAATTAAAGTATTAGTAGGCGACAAGCCGACCTTATAAAGCAACAATAAGTAAATAACCAGCGTGCAAACCTTAATAAACATTTTACAGGAATGTTTAATTTTTTTAATTACATTTTCAAAGTCATTACTTCTGAAATGATCTTAACATAAAATATATAAAGCAATACATATAATAAAATATAATTACAATAATATGATCTGACAATAATAAATCATGTGAAACCTTCATCCAATATATTTCTAATTTCACTTTTATGATCATATCTAGATCACTTTGAATAAACTCAATCTGTTTTGATTGTAGTTTTTGTTCGAATTTAAATTGTCTATAACTTTCAATCTAAATATCAAAATATAGTGAAGCCACATATCTATGAAAAGTTATTGAAATAATGATTACAGATCTATAAATATCATAGGCCGAAAATTCAAGATGTAGGAGAAATAAACCAATAAAGTTTTGACATAAATGACTATTCATCTCAATCATTCTAGCACTGTACATACTATTTATGAACTATTAACAAAAATATAAATTATGTGAATAATTAAAGAGTGAACAGTAAAGAACTCAAAACAAAGATACATTAACTGAAATATTAATTACACATAAAATGAAGTATCTTCACATATATAATGAAATACCTTCCTAATGTAAAGAAGAACACAATTATATTTTTTATAAATACTTAGAGTTTCGTGCTGATAACATGTTATAAAACTTAAAAGAATATAAAACAGATAAAATAACTCAAGGCAAAGTATAAAGAACAGTTCTTTAGAAACTGTCAAATAATTATTATATTAATTCTTCTGAAACAATTAAAGATAGATCTTTTGAACTATCTAACACTAAATCACCTTAAGAATGATCCTCAAGTCATCTGTAAGGCCCAATACATAATAGAGTTGTATATGTATGCTAGTACTTAGAAATTTTGGCACAGTCTCTTATAAAAGAAGGGAAAAGAAAAAGAGTATGTTCTATTAGGTAAGGAAGATACCTTCGGGAAATTTTTGAATTTGACAAAAAAATTAGTAATAAAATTCAAAGTTCATAAAAAGTTGCATTGAAACGAAAACTTTATGATGTTTGATGTTTGTTTTTGTTTTTTTTTTTTTTCAAACATTAGAACAATGAGAAGTTCGAAAATTCAATAATAATTGGAAATTTCATAAAACAACGTCAAATTGTTTCCCAAAACCTAAAGTGCTTTAAAAAATTTTCCTAAAAACAAGAATAAGATAGTTTTCCGAACCAATTTAAACTAACAGGAGAGGTTGAACTGGGGTGGATATTGATTGGGCAGGGTCGGGTTTGAATCAGGCCTATACTTAAAATATTTCTTATTGGACCAAAATCAAATCCCAAGCTTATCTAAAATAAAAACTAGATGTCCATGCCTGCTCACACCTGTCCTTTTAATCTTAAAAAAATTATTAAATATTTTTCTTTAAAAATAATATTAAATAAAATAAAATCTAAATACATAGATATATTGAAATATAAAAATTTATTGCTTTATATATATATATATATATATTTCGGCGGCTTCAAACAATTCTCAAGGCTTATAAATAATTCTCAAGGCCCACATTCCAATCGAGTCTAAAAATAATTCTCAAGGCTTATAAATGATGAGTGAGCCAATCGGGCAATTGGGACCATGACCACCTCTACGTTGAGGTTAAACTAATAGGATATGATGATGCAGCAATCTCGTGTTGGCTTGCCCCCAGGTCCGGGACGAACTGTTCCTTAGCTGGCCGGTGATCTCCTGCACTAAAACCCACCGGTGTGTTGGGAGCCAACGGCCCTCCGGTGTTCGAGTCAGATTTTTGGGAATTCAAACGTTCGAGAGGGAAGTGTTCCAGGGTGTTGTGTATTACCTGCTAAAGGGGGCCAATCTTTCCCTTGTATGTTTGCATGGTGGGAGTAGGTGGTCCTCCCACGTGGCTGCTTCTAGTTGGAAGATTAGAATGGTGTCAGAGCACTTGAGAGGGCCATCTCCACACTCCACGGTGGCGTGTGTCAGAACGGTGTCAGGGACATAGCGATTGTTGCAGGTACACGCCACATCCACGTCCCTGACGTAGGCTAGGAGGACGGGTGTCAGAAATGGGCCCCCACGGATGCGGTCGGGGGCTGACCCAATCAGAGGGCCGTTATGGGCATCCCCTCGAATCGGTAAGTACGAGGGCGAACGGAATGGATACCTGGTCGGGAGGCGACTAGGCGGCATGGGGAGGGCTTCTGGTTCGGTCCAGGAATCCTCGTCACCAGATGCCCCCAATTCATTTGGCCGTCGGCTTGGGGCCAGAGGAATTCCAAAGGGTGACCCGACCGCGGAACACGGAGTGCATTGATGGCGAGGACGACGCAATAATGATGGGAGCTGTCGCATCGCTTCACGTGCCCCCACGTGGCAGCCAGGGCGCAGTTGCCAGTAGCCAAAAAGACGCGTCGTATCCCAGCTGTTGGTGTCCCGTTATCGCAAGCCATCTGGGCCGTTGATTTCAAAGATGTGGGGGGAGTTGAGGGGGGCAGTTGCCCCCATTTTCCCCTTAGTGCTTTTTACCAAACACGTACACAGAGAGAGAGAGAGAGAGAGAGAGAGAGAGCTTACGTCGTCATCTCCAGCGTCGTCTTCGTTGTCTCCGGCCAGTCAAGGGGGTGTCGTCCGTCGCGCAGTATCGCCGGCTTACACCGGAACCTGTTGTCGGAGTTGCAAAGCGTGGTAAGCCCCGTTTCCCGGTTGTATGTACTGGTTAGCAACTCGTTGTGTCTGGGTTTACCAAAAGAGGGAGGAAATCCCCGACCTTCTAGGGTTTGTCGATAGGCCTGGGCTTCTGAAGTCAATATTTGAGGAAGTAGCCCTGTTATTCAAACCCGTACTGCTTAGGATCGAGAACGAAAAACGATTAGGCACCATGGCCAACCCTGAGCACGTGAGTTCGGATTCGGAGAAGACGGACTCAAATAGGCACGAAGTAGTTCGGCGTGAGGCCGGAGATGAGGCCTCCGTTAGTGGTTCTAGGGGATCGGTACAAGTTTTTGAGTTGGGCCAAGCAGAGGCCGCCAACTCTGGTGCCATTGAGGGGGGTGAGTCGGGAGAGTCGGAAGAGGATGATCCCGGGTACGAGGCCGTTGGGGTGTCCTCTATTCTCACCAAGGAGAAGGTTGGGGCCTTGTGGGCTGCATATCAGATCCCACGGGGTTTGAAGCTCAGGATCCCAAAAAAGGACGACTGGGCCTGTTTGGCCAGGGAGGGCGAGATCACAGTTTATGAGGGCGCGTTGGTTGGTGGCCTTCAGATGCCCTTTCCCCAGTCTGTCCGAAGGATCCTACAGTGGTTTCGTTTGTCTCCAGGGCAGATACAGCCGAATAGATGGAGGATCCTGCTCGGTTGTTCTGTCCTCTGGCAGATCGTCCATAAAAGGGACATCACGCCAGAGGAATTCTTGTTTTGCTACATGCCAGCGGAGAGGGGCGCGGGCTGGTGGTATTTCTCGGGCAGGTCGAAAGAGTATAACCTGATTGATAAGCTCCCTTCCTCGGTCAAGAACTGGAAGGACCGGTTCTTTTTCGTCAGTGGAGACGGATGGGAGTTTCAACCCTGGGAGACTGACTTCTCTGCTCGGGTCCCCAAGCAATGGGGTTACCCAAGCAAGAAGGGTACGTTCTTTCTCTACGGAACTCAGTTTCATTTCCTTTTCTCTTTCAAGTGTCAGTTTCCTGACCTAGGTTGCCTTGGGTGTCAGGTCGGGCAAAGCCCAGAGTATCTAAGGAGGTGAGGGCTGCCATAAGGAAGGTTCAGCAGCACGAGGTCCATAGTCACAAAGACTTGGTCATCGCCGAAAGCTTGTCGAACACTTGCTAAGTCCTGAGCCTACCAGAGAAACCTTAGCCGTTGAACGTGAGAGGAGTGAGTGTTTAGTCGTTTGTAGAGCTTCTCAATGCCACCTAACTAACATCCATTCTGCTTGCAGTTGGCGCAGTCGTTGTTGACAGTTCAGCCGTTGCTGCCACCTCCCAGACTGTTACTCCAGCACAAGATCAGACAGTCAGCGAGATGAGCTACAACGTTGCTTTTCTACGGAAGCGAAAGACTGGAGGGTCCGAGCCCGAGTCGAAACGGTTGAAGGACGCCGAGGCAGAGCCGACCAGGAAGGTAGCGGCTCCGGCAAGAGCGCCCGAGGGGAGAACGACCGAACCGCATCGTGTTCAGCCACTGACACTGCAGACCGAGAGGAGGAGAAGTACGGTCGCTACTGCCGAGGAACAAGCTCGGGCTGAAGCCATCCCCTCGTCCAGGAACGTTTTCGAGAGCCCGGAGGAAGCATGGGCGAGGGCTGCCATTGCCGTGAAGGAAGTCGACCTCCATAGGGTCGACAAGCACAACAACAATCGCCTGGTGAAGGACATGAACCATGATCTCCTTAGGGTATGCGCCCTTTACTTGGTCCTCTTTCCTGTTCTCTCGTTCCATCCTGACATATGGCCTTTACCAGTCTGTCACCAAGAATATCAAGATGGGCAATCACCTGGCGAGCCTGGAAAAAGCGTTCAATCATGAGAAGAGTACGTGCGCCTCCCTCCTAGCTGAATTGAACGGGATGAAAGAGGAGATCACTGCGGCTCGTGCCATAAAGGATGAGATCGCCGTTGTTCGCGCTGAGAAGGACTTGACAGTGTCGGCCTTGAAGAAAGCCGAGGATGAATAGAAGAAGCTTGATGCCACCACCAGCAAGCTTGTACTAGGTCTCTCGGGCGAGCAGACCAAATGGCAGGAGCTGGAGAAGGAGAAGAAGGCCCTGAAGGAGGAGCTCTTGAATGTGAAGAGTAAGGTGGTGGAAGAGTTTCAACAGGGGGACGACTTCCAGGCGTTGTTGGCGTCGACCTTCTTTCAGGGGTTCGAGCATGCTAAAGGTCAGGCTTCAAGGAAGTTCCCTAGTCTGGACTTCTCCGTTCTTGAGCCTTCTGAAGAGGCTCCCCCAAGTACCGAGGGGACCACGACAGATGCTCCTGCTCCTGTTCCTGAGATGGGCCCCGAGCTTCAAACCGATGCCGAGGGAGGGCCTCGTATTGGGTCTGAGTCTGCTGCTGGGGGCGTCCAGAACGATCCTCAGCCTTCCACAGGGCGAGTTCAGCAGGACACCGGGGAGAATGGAGGGCTGACTGAGGAGCCAGCTCGGACTTGAGTTGCCTCTTCATTTGTAAACTTCTTTTTTTTTTTTGCTGTACTCCTCTTTTCGTTAATGAAATAGCTTCTTCTTTATATTCCTTGTGTCTGCTATGTTTGTTGAATGCTTGCATGTACTAACGAGGACCTGACCGGCAATTATAGCCGAAAAGATTTAATAAATGGATCTGCTCGACACATGGCCGAGCGGAGTCTCCGCCATTGCTGCTTGTTGCCCTCTGGCGATTGTCGACGCTCGGGCTAAGGCCCTTCTGAAACTGCGTGGCACTTAGGGCCCTCTGGCTCTCCTCGACGCTTGGTGGAGCATATTCTTTCTGTGCCATTGCCAATCAAGGCCCTGGCTCTGCTCGGCGCTTGACCGAGCAGATTCTTTCTGTGTCATTGCCACTAAAGGCCCTCTGGCTCTGCTCGGCACTTGGCCGAGCAGATTCTTTCTGTGCCATTGCCACTAAAGGCCCTCTGGCTCTGCTCGGCGCTTGGCCGAGCAGATTCTTTCTGTGTCATTGCCACTAAAGGCCCTCTGGCTCTGCTCGGCACTTGGCCGAGCAGATTCTTTCTGTGCCATTGCCACTAAAGGCCTCTGGCTCTGCTCGGCACTTGGCCGAGCAGGTTCAATGTTGGTTCCACGCAAGTAAATAATTTCTAGGTCGATACACGTAGACAATTTGCTGAACAGTTGCTTTCATTGATATTCTTGAGGGTTACAAGTGAGAGCCTTTCAAGGGTAGTATTTCCTTAGGTGTTCGGCGTGCCACAGGTGTGGAAGCTCCTTGCCCTCTGAGTTCTCCAGCCTATACGTTCCCTTCCTTGTACTGCTGATCACCTGGTAGGGTCCTTCCCAATTGGGTCCGAGTTTGCCTTCTCTGGGGACCTTGGTAGACTGATTGACTATTTTCAACACAAAGTCCCCGGCCGCGAAGTCTTTCAGTCGAACTCTGGAGTTGTGGTACTGGCGCATCTTTTGCTGGTAGGACGCCACTCTCACGGCCGTCTGTAGCCTTCTCTCCTCCACTAGGTCCAAGTCCATGTTCATGGCTTCGCCGTTAGTCGCGGGGTCGAACTGCATCGTTCTGGGGCTGAGGAGTCCTATCTCTACCGGAATCATGGCCTCCGTTTCGAAGTTGAGCGAGAATGGCTTCTGACCAGTGGACACTCTCTCTGTCATTTTGTAGGCCCAAAGAATGTTGTGGAGCTCTTCTGCCCACAAGCCTTTGGCCTTTTCCAGCTTCGTCTTGAGGATCTTCAAAAGTGATCTGTTAGTGACTTTGACCTGGCCGTTCGCCTGAGGGTGCTTGGGGGACGAAGCATGGTGACTTATCCCCAGGTCGGTGCACAATTTGTTGAACCGTCTGCCTTCGAACTGCTTCCCATTGTCCGTGATGACGGCCTTGGGGATACCAAACCTGCACACAATGTTCTGTCACAAGAACTTCTTCATTTTCTCCTTGGTAATTGTCAGTAGGGCCTCTACCTCCGCCCACTTCGTGAAGTAATCGATCGCCACCACTGCAAATTTTATTTGTCCTTTCCCAAGCGGCAACAGACCCACAATGTCGATTCCCCACTGGGCAAAGGGCCAAGGAGTCTGGATTGGAGTCAGCTCTTGAGAGGGCAGTCTCGGGATGTTGGCTAACCGTTGGCACTTGTCACATTTCTTGACGAATTCCTGGGCGTCTCTCTCCATTGTGGGCCAGTAATAGGCCGTTCGCAATATCTTCTTGGCGAGGGATCGACCCCCAGAGTGGTTCCCGCAGACGCCCTCGTGGACTTCCCCCATTATGTAGTTTGCTTCTTCTTCACTGGCACAATGAAGCAGTGACAACGTGTGCCCTCTCTTGTATAGTATCCCGCCTTGTATAAGGTACCTGCTCGACCGGTATTGAATCCTCGCCTCATTCCGGTCCTCAGGCAGGGTTCCCTTCTCCAAATAATTTCTGATCTGGGTCATCCACGAAGATTGGATGCTCGGTGAATCAAGAATCTCAATCGGAATGTTGGGGTCGGACTCATTGGACAAGGCTATTCTGGCCAGTCGGTCGGCCTCTTCGTTCTCCAATCTCGGGACGCGTTCTAAGAGTATTTTTGTGAATCTCCTGGCCAGGCTCTTTGCCACTTGGCAGTATTGTTTCATGTTGTCTTCTCTTGCTTCGTACTCCCCTTGAACCTGTTCCACCACAAACTGAGAGTCATTTCGGACTATTATCTGTTCTGTCCCCATTCGTCGAGCCATTCTGAGACCGACAAGGAGTGTTTCGTATTTGGCGACGTTGTTGGTGGCGGGGAACTTGTAGCGGAGCGCATACTCCATCTTGTGGTCGTCCGGGGTGACGAGGACGACACCGGCGCCACCGGAAGCGTGAGTGGACGAACCGTCAACGTTCAGGACCCAATTGCTGTCTGGCAGATCGGCGTCGGTGCTAGGAGGGGGTGGGTTAGTGAACTCTGCAATGAAATCCGCAGCCGCCTGCCCTTTGATCGCCAGTCGGGGTCGATAGTGGATGTCGAACTGGCTAAGTTCTACAGACCATTTCACTAATCGCCCTGACGTCTCAGGCTTGTGCAGTATGTTCTTCAGCGGCTGGTTAGTGAATACCACAATTGTGTAGGCTTGGAAGTAGGGCCGCAGGCGCCGAGCGACAGTTATCAGCGCGAGGGCCAAGAGTTCCATCTTTGGAAACCGTTCTTCTGCTCCTCGCAAGGCACGACTGGTGTAGTAGACTGGCTTCTGGACCCCTCCCTTTTCTCGGACAAGAGCTGAGCTCACTGCTGTCGCCGATACGGCCAAGTAGAGAAACAACTCCTCCCCCGGGATGGTTCGGCTGAGCAACGGGACTGAGCTCAGGTATTGTTTGAGTTGACCAAAGGCTACTTCACACTCCTCGTTTCATTCAAACGCCTTGCGTAAGATCTTGAAGAACGGTAGATACTTGTCAATGGATCAAGAGATGAATCTGTTCAGGGCAGCGACACGCCCCGCCAGCCTCTGAACATCTTTCGTCGTTCTGGGCGCCTGCATGTCGATGATGGCTTGAATCTTCTCCGGATTGGCCTCAATCCCCCTCTGTGACACCATGAAGCCCAGGAACTTGCCCGAGGAGACACTGAAGGCACACTTGGCTGGGTTGAGTTTCATCCAGTACTTGCGGAGCGTCTGGAACGTTTCTTCGAGGTCCCGCAGGTGGTCGGTGGCCTGCTTGCTCTTCACCAACATGTCATCCACGTAGACCTCCACATTACGACCAATTTGCGATTTGAACATGAAGTTGACCAACCGCTGGTAAGTAGCCCCTGCGTTCTTCAACCCGAACGGCATGACGTTGTAGCAATAGAGCCCCCGATCCGTAATGAAGGCCGTATGCTCCCGGTCATGCTCCGCCATCCGAATCTGGTTATATCCTGAAAAAGCATCCATAAAGGTTAGCATTTCATACCCCGCAGTGGAGTCGACGAGGAGGTCGATGGTTGGTAGCGGGAAACTGTCCTTGGGACACGCTTTGTTCAGGTCGGTGAAATCAACGCACATCCGCCACTTCCGATTGGACTTCTTCACCATGACAACGTTAGAGAGCCAAGTGGGGCAGTGCGCTTCCCTGATAAATTTTGCCTGCACCAGCTTCTCCACTTCCTCAACGACTGCATTGTTCCTGTCCGGGGCAAAGTTCCTCCGCTTCTGCTTCGCCGGCCTGGCCTCGGGGTCGATGTTTAAGTAGTGGGCCGCTATCTGGGTGTCAATCCCGGGCATGTCTTCGTGAGACCAGGCGAATATGTCAACATTGGTTCTCAAGAACTCCCGCAGCTGTTGTTTCAACTCCTCGGGCGTGGCGGCCCCTATCCTCACCGTTCTGTTCTGCTCTAGTGGCTCGACTAGAACGTCCTCCAGATCTTCTGCTGGCTCTCCCCTTCTGATTTCCTCCTCATCTTTTAGCTCGAGCTCTTCGATGACCAAGGCCTCCCGGCTGGGTTCTCCTTTGAGAGAGGCCATGTAGCATTTCCGCGCCTCCTTCTGGTTGCCCCTTGCGCACCCGACCCCCTCGTCGGTCGAGAACTTGATTCGAAGATGATACGTGGAAGCAACCGCCTTAAACTGGTTCAGGGCCGTTCGGCCAATGATGGCGTTGTACGCGGAAGGACAATCCATAACTAGAAAGTGCACCATTTTTGTTGTCCGGTGTGGCGCTTCTCCATGGGTGACTGGTAGAGCGATGGATCCGAGAAGGACTACCCAATCTTCGGTGAAGCCTACTAAAGGGCAATTGACTGGCTTTAACTTCTCTTGGCCGATCTTCATCTTCTCAAAGGCTTCCCGAAACAGGATGTCCGCCGAGCTTCCGTTGTCGACTAGAATTCTCCAAGTTTTGAAGTTAGAGATCACCGCCGAGATGACTAAGGGGTCATCATGTGGTTGGTGCAGGTCAGCGGCCTCTTCTTCTGTAAAGGTGATTACCGGACCTTCGGTCTTCGTCTTCTTACTGGCCGGCCCGACCAGCATCACTTCTGCTTCGGTTCGGATATTCCAAACGTGCTTCTTCCTCGCCGACGAGAATTCTCCTCCTCCAGCGAATCCCCCAGCAATAACCCTGATCTCTCTAATGGGCTGGGTAGTTGTCTCGGTTCTTGCTGGGCTGCGTCGTTTTACCCGTGCTCGGTCTCGACCAGCCACATATCGGCTGAGCCTTCCTCGTTTTACCAGATCTTCTACCTGCCGCTTCAGGTCGATGCAGTCCTCCATGTCGTGACCATGATCGTGGTGGAACCGACAATACCGCCTCTTATTCCTCATATCCGAAGGCGTCTTCAAGGGCTCGGGCCATTTCAGGTCCGGGTCGTCCCGGATCTCCATCAAAACATCCTTCAGCTTGGTCGTGAGGGGGGTGAATGTCTGATCGAGGCCGCAGTAGTATTTGTGCTTCTCTTCCCCCCTGTTTCTCGATTAATTGTTAGTTCGGCTTGTCTTGGCCTCCCTCTCGTCGTTCGAGGTGCCGTTCGGCCTCTTCTTCTCCGAGCGCGAGGTGCCTCTTTCATGGTTATCTCGCCTCGCACTCAGGACATCCTCCGCATTCATGTGTTTCTGAGCACGGAGCATCAACTTTGCCATATCCTAGGGCGGTCTCTTCGACAGGGAAAAGAGGAGTTTCCCACTTCTCAGGCTGCTCATGAACTCCGTTACGGCCACCTTTTCGTCGACATCATCCACGGCCAGGGTCTCTTGGTTGAACCTTCGTACATATTCTCGCAGCATTTCCTCCTTCTTCTGCCTTACAGTCAATAGGTAGGCCGCAGGTCTTCTCTGCCTCTGGGCCCCAATGTAGTGGCTCACGAAGAGTTTGCTAAGTTCCTTGAAGGTGGCGACCGACGCCGGTTTTATTTTATTGAACCAAGTTCGCGCTGAGCCCTTCAGCGTGATGGGGAATGCTCTGCACATGATCTCGTCCGGCACCACTTGCAGGTGCATGAGTGCTCTGAATGTCTCTAGATGGTCCACCAGGTCCTTGGAACCATCAAACGCGTCCAATGTCGGCATTTTAAACTTTGGGGGGAGTGGAAACTCCATTAACTTCTGTGTGAACGGGAGGCCGTCCGGCCAATGAGGGCGTCGACGGTATTTGGGGCCTTTGCCTCCACGACTGCCAACACTCCTGCCATCTGAGCCTGCATGGCTTTCAGTTGCTCGTCCCAAGCATGGGAGCTCTCCGGTTTGTCGCCTACCATCTCCGTCCTCGATGGGATTGCGTGGCTCGTTTGTGCTTCGTCAATGTTGGGCTCGCGGCGAAGTTAGAGGGTCCTCAACTCGCCCTCCATCGCCATTTTCACCACCGTTAGGGAGGACAAATGGATCCTTGTCGACCTCTTGCTCTTGTTGTTCTTCGGCTAGGGGGTTTGGCTGAGGTTGAATCTCTGGTGGAGGAGGAGGAGGGTAGTTTCGTTGAAGTAACTTCGCATTCTGACTGACCAGCTGCTGCATGCGGGCCATTATGTCAGCCACTGTCTTTTCCAAAGCGGCTATCTTTTCTGCACTAGAATCGGCCATCGAAGTTCCTTCAGCGAGGGTGCTAATCCCAGACCTGGTTAAGACCATGAAATGTCACAAGAGAAGTCGTTTCCCACAGACGGCGCCAGCTGATGATGCAGCAATCTCGTGTTGGCTTGCCCTCAGGTCCGGGACGAACTGTTTCTTGGCCGGCCGGTGATCTCCTGCACTAAAACCCACCGGTGTGATGGGAGCCAACGGCCCTCCGGTGTTCGAGTAAGATTTTTGGGAATTCAAACGTTCGAGAGGGAAGTGTTCCAGGGTGTTGTGTATTACCTGCTAAAGGGGGCCAATCTTTCCCTTGTATGTTCGCATAGTGGGAGTAGGTGGTCCTCCCACGTGGCTGCTTCTAGTTGGAAGATTAGAATGGTGTCAGAGCACTTGAGAGGGCCATCTCCATACTCCAGGGTGGTGTGTGTCAGAATGGTGTCAGGGGCGTGGCGATTCTTGCAGGTACACGCCACATCCACGTCCCTGACGTAGGCTAGGAGGACGGGTGTCAGAAATGGGCCCCCACGGACGCGGTCGGGGGTTGACCCGATCAGAGGGCCGTTATGGGCATCCCTTCGGATCGGTAAGTACGAGGGCGAACGGAATGAATATCTGGTCGGGAGACTACCAGGCAACACAGGGAGGGCTTCCGGTTCGGTCCAGGAATCCTTGTCACCAGGATATAAGAACTTAATATGCTTTCCGTTGGATTCCAGTGTAAGGTTTCTCAATAATATATCTTGCTAATGATGTCGATACAATGATATTTGTTAAACTAAGTTGGATTTGAAGCTATCTCGATATTTACCTACCAGATGCAATTAATTTAATGTTCAATGCACTTATCTAACAGACACATTTTCTTTGCCATGCAGGTAAATGAACTGGCTTGTTAAAACTAGACAAGAACAGATAAAGCCACCCCTTTAACAGCAAAGCTAAACTCTCTAATCTTCGGCTCAATGGCTAGTAAAGCTTCCACCCATCCCTTAAACAGCTATTTGGCTTTGAAAACTCGACTCTTGATCTCTTCATGAAAAAGAGGTAGGCCTCAAGTTTGATCCTTCGTGTCCTTTTGTGATCAGTTATTACTCATGTAATGTATATAGTTTATATAATTCGTGTAGACGGTGACCTGCACAAATTTCAAGGAGTAGTCGATCAAAGTCTTTAAAAAAATATACATACATACATACACATATATATATATATATATATATGTTGGACCATGAAGTTATTCTGTGGGGAGGCTGGTGCTTTCTTTGCAAGACCTATGGTTTAGTCTTTTAAGTATGGTTAGGTCTTTCTTTCGGGAAGAGGGTCAGTTTTCAATATATTCTCCTTAATATTCATGCTGGCATCTGCATCTTTAAAGTGGGTGGAATCAAATTGAACACAATCAAACCCATGGTATGCTTTGCTGACTCAATTCAGTTTAGCAAGTGCTCCTCTCCTCAGTTATTTTATTCAGAATGCCTACACTCCCTTCCTTTTGACTGATGGAGCATCAAGCTTTTCAAGCTCAGAGCATGTGCTAAAAGTTACTAAACTGAAGTGAGTCAGCAAAGCATACCATCACTTTAAATTTTGCACTTGCACCGAAACTGGAACTATAGATATAAGCATTACCATCACTGCAATTTTCACTATTACTTACAACATTAATATGTGCAAATTTGAGAATGAAAAGATCTTCATTTTCAACTATTGAATGCTATAAATGCATCAGCTATAGATATCATACGAGTTCCCTTCCTTTTCTCAAACCATGACCAAACTCTAGCCCAAGTTCTGCCTGAAAGTCCCTCTGTTTCTTGGTAACTATAAAGAGATTGGTGAGTCTACCAGAATGTTACTGGGGGCACAGAGCAGGTGCCATGCGCCATGCCATCATTGCCATGGATGCATACAATTTTTTCTAAACAGTACAGGAAAGTTTTTCCCACCTGCAAATGCTAAAAGTCTGTGCTACCCCAACATGTTTGTGTTGATCTTATCCATAAAACTTTTAACGGAGTTCATTCATATATATATATACATATATAAATATATCTGTATATATGTATATTCTCAACTTGTACAGATGTTGATGCTATCCATCCAGCCACATGGTTATATGCCTTCTCCTCCGATGTCTATGGAGGAGACGTGCAAGTAATTATTCTATAATCTGCCATGGTCTTTGCATTTACTTTCAGTTGTTGAAATTAACATAAAAATGTGAAGCAGAAGCAACAAGAAAGCTACATCTTGAAAAGAAAGTTTCCAAATAAAAAAAAAATACAAATTGGAAGTCTCCCTTCTAATCTAGGATGCAACCTATGCGCCAAAGCAAATCAACCCGAAAATCATGTATAGTTTAATGTAGTGGCAATAATTTTCACTTTGTGCTTTTGCTTAACTTCGACATAGTTACTGTTTGCATGCACTAAAATATGAAATGTTCATGAGCCCAAGTGACTCTTCAGTCATAACCATTAATTTAAGGGCCTTGGACCAAAGGATGGAATACACATCAATCAGCTAAAGTAGATTTCACTGAACAGGGAACCCTTTTTTTTTTTTATTGTTGATGCTACCTTTCTCTTCTCTCTCCCCTGTATATATATGTAACTTCAAGCCAAATGCAGCCCTCATCTTCCCAGAACTCAACGGCTACAAAACACTAAACCTCTTATTCTTCGAAGCAAGCTTTCATATCTCTCTCTCTCTCTCCCTCTCTCTAGATCAGCAAAGAATAAAGTTTTGAATGATATCAAAGAGCATGAGCAGGGTCTGTTCACAAGTGATGCAGAGAATCAAAGAGAAGTCTCCGAAGTGTGACTCCACCATTAAAGCAAACAATGACTCTACTTGTTCTTCTAGTGTCACTACTGGTTCTTCCAAGCAGGTGAGAACAAATGGTGGTGCTTATAATCAGATGGCCTATAACAAGGCTGCTAAAGACAGGAATGATAACAAACTTAAACAAGCTGAGGAGTCCCTCCGCACAGTGATGTTCTTGAGCTGTTGGGGTCCTAATTAAAGTGTACCCAAAATTTTAAAGCGGATCTAACTCCTGTGTTCTCTGTATGGTTTTTTTTTTTTTTTTTGCAAGCAACTTACTTGTATATGAGAGAGTTTGTGTCATTGTGTGTGTATGAACATGTTCATATGGTAGAATCTAGGACTACATGAATAAATCCGTTTCCTCTACTCATATCTCACCCATCCCTGCCCTTTCAACATAGCATAGAGTTACATCATAGGAATGATCAAATGAAAAGTCATTCAATGTAGTTGAAGATCACATCATAAACATAAGATTGAGTAGTCAAAGATGCATGGTGTGGTTAAACAAAGATAAGCAATTGCAACAACAAAGAGAGCTATGTAATTCAAGTCCAAAGCAGCATAAGCACAAGATATAAGCACACGAAGAATGCAGGTATGGGAAATCAAGAGGGATGTGATCACTTATTACTTAACATAAGTTACGGCCACAATTCCAATTGAACGGAGAAAAAAAAGGGAAAAAGAAAAGAAAGGTTTCTGCAGCTGACAACAAAAAACAAATGGTTGTAAGATATGACTTCTTAGAACTAAGATCAGTATATTAAACTCTTAACACAGCAAGCCACTTTGATTTTCCTCGTCAAGATTGTGAGAGCTATCCTAAAGATTTTCATCCTGCCTCACGTTCGGCGAAACATTGGAAAATTTTGTACATATTCTCCCTGGGAGCAGTTCAAGTGTGCTTATGAAATCTTAGTGGCTGGTAAAAGTAAGGGAAAAATGAACCAAAGTTTATACTGAAAGCCTGAAAAGATCCTCACTCAGCGCAGGAACGAATCCCACTTATGCTGATGGAGAATTGAAATGTGCAATATGAGGAAGATATGAAGTGGAAAGGGAGAATCAGAACAACGGATTTGTGGATGCAATTAGGTCTAGAGCATATGCAAAAATTACAGGAAAAAAAAATTATACTATGGACTAATTCTAAATGGAAAACCTTCGCTTGAAAGGATTATATTTTTACCTATTGCACTCCTAGTTTTTAGCTTGAATATACCCAAATTTAGAAGATATTCGTGGATCATTTCAGTTTGAATTGCTAATGGAATTAGTAGAGTGAAACAAGTAGTTGATCAATCCTCTACTTAAGACCATTGTGAAAGTCACCAAACACATCAAATAATTATGTTGCTGCCTGCACTCAATCAGTGAATGTACATAACCTATCACCATTTGAAGAACCCAATTGAAACTGAATTGCACACAATTATGAAAAAAAACATTCTAAATACGCGTTGATTATATCACAACCATGCAAAATTTGCCTTAAATACATTTTCTATTTCTTCCTGACCAAAACTTCTTCGCTACTTACTGCAATTTCTCTGTTATCATCAACAAAATAAAATAAAATAAAATAACAACAAAGAAAGTGCAAGGAACAGATAAAATCAGACCATGTAAGGATTAATTGGGTCCCCAACAAATGAGGTGAATGAGATGCTCAGCCTTCTCAGCCTCCCTTATTCTTCGTTTCTCGTCTCCGATAGCCTTCTTTGCCGGCTCTGCGATGGTGGAAACCCTCCTAACATGAGTTGGGTTGTCGGATTCTGATCTGGGTTTGGCCTGAGGGGGCTTCATCATCCCTTTCGAGTTCTGGTCTTTTAGCCCTTGGACTGCCCTGAGGCAGACCCTGCTGATGTGCCTCAAACTCATCTCCTTGCTGATAATTTCAGCGACAGATTAGACACTAAAAACTGATAACAAATGATTAAACACTAAACCAATTGATTAAATGATGAACACTAAAATCAATTGATTCAATGATATTTGGGCCTTTGGGGTTCGGTTTTGCTTACTGAGTTAGCTGTGCAAATTAAGGTGCAAATTTGCTACCCACCTTGGTGAGTCGGTAAACCTAGCAATACTAATTCGAGGCAAGAATTGGAAACCCTAAAAATATAAACTTAAAATAAAAACAACTTTCCATAAAAACAATTATAGTTTTGGCACACTTTTTTTTTTTTTTTTTGAGCCGAAGGGTAAAAAGGAACAATCAATATAGTTTTTTGTTTGGGCGTGATCATAACAGTCCCTATCTTGCTGGGTTCTTTGAAAAGGAATGAGTTATAGTTGAACCCAGTCTCATTAAAGGTGCTGTTAGAAAAAATAGGTCTTAACCTATTATTTTATTGATCTTTGAGCCAATATAAATGTAGGACCCATGCATCCTTTATGTCGGGTCATTGGTACGTTGGATTCACCTTTGAGAGGAGATGAATCTAGACTATTTACTTGTTCAAATTCGTGTAGAATTGAATGAGTTATTGGCCTCCACAGTCACCCTCTTGAATATGAGTTATGTAGTTGAAAGTGGGTTATCCCACATTGATTTCTTATGAGAAATATGTTGTCCATATATAACATAAGTTTGGAGTAAGGTTTAAGCCTCAAGGGGCACCTACTTTTGTGAAAGGGGGAGGACCTATGGAACTCATGGGTTGACCCAATACTTCACACACGCGCGCTGCCGCCTGCCCGTCTGGTCCGGTTCGGGACGGGATGTGGGCGTAGGGTCGGAATTAAATTAATTAATTAATTAATTTCTGACGGTTTGACTGAACAGATGTGACCTTTGACCGAACAGGTGTGTCCTTCCAGTAAGGGGTTGTTTGGCTACTGGTACCTATTCGAACCAGTGCTTTGAACAAGCACCTAGGTTTTATAAATAGAACAGCATTCTAGCATTCATGACATTCTGAAATTCCGAATTGTTGCATACAACGAATTCTTCTTCTTCTTCATCCCGTATTTCCTGAGAGAGTTCAGTTCATTTTGTGAAGCCGCCGACCAGTTTTTATTGAAGTGCTGCCGAAAGACTGTTGAGATCGTTTTATCCTGGGAGTCACACTCCCATCATCCCGTGAGTAACAACTGTGGGGGGTGAATTTGTCTTTAAGGAGAGAGTGTGAAACACTCGACTCGATCTATCTTTCGACTTTTACATTTTCTATTTTTGTGAACAACAACCGGGTAAGTTGTTACGATTTAGTTTGTTCTTATTCAGATTCTAATTGTCTTCTAGTTAAAATTGGTTCTAGTTGATAATTAGATAATTCGTGTTATTTTATTGTCTGTGATCACTAATTATACACATAGTAATTAAATAGGGATTATTTATCCAACAATCTTAAAGACAGAATCAGGTTCCTATTTTTAATTGTGTTAATTAGTGTCGTGTTATATATTGTTTCTGGATTAGTTCTTAAATTTTGTGTAAAATTATTTAATCCAGAAATGGCTGATGGTACTCCTATTCCTGCTCTTACTTTAACTCTTACTGTGATTAGGACACCGGTACTGACACTGACTGTGCCGGTAAATCAAGTGCATATACCAAATGTGCCTGTAAATCATGGAGAAAAGCCAAAGAAGTTCAATGTAACTGATTTCAAAAGGTGGCAACAGAAAATGTTGTTCTACCTGATGACTCTGAACTTGGCAAAATTTCTTCGTGAAAATGTTCCTACTCTGAACGAGAATGAGTCTGACCAACAAGTAGTTGCGGCGGTGGAAGCATGGAAACATGCTGACTTCCTATGTAGGAACTATATTCTCAATGGACTGGATAATACACTCTACAACGTGTATTGTGCCGTGCAGACGGCAAAAGAACTGTGGGAATCTTTAAACAAGAAGTACAAGACGGAAGACGTCGGCTCAAAGAAATTTGTGGTCGGTAAGTTCCTTGATTACAAAATGTTTGATTCTAAAACAGTTATTAGCCAGGTCCAGGATCTCCAAGTTATACTTCATGACATCCATGCCGAAGGCATGATACTGAGTGAATATTTTCAAGTGGCTGCGATAATTGAAAAATTGCCGCCGTCCTGGAAAGAATTCAAAAACTATCTGAAGTATAAGCGCAAGAAGATGAGGCTTAAGGAACTTATCGTCAGGCTAAGAATTGAGGAAGACAACTGTGCTTTTGAGAAGAAGTTTGTCAACACCCATATGGTGTCAAAGGCAAATGTGGTGGAGCAAGCCAAACCCAACGACAAAAAGCAAAAGCATGATGGTCAAGGGTCCTACCGAGGTTCCAAAGGTGGCGATTTCAAAAGGTTCAAAGGAAGATGTTACGCCTGCGGTAAGACTGGTCATACGGCCAAGGATTGTCGTAAGCGTAAGGATCTTAAGAAGAAGGATCAAGAGAACCATAAGAAGAAATCTGCTCAAGCCAATGTGACCGAGGATCTCTGTGCCAATGTGAAAGACCTGAATCTTTCTGCCGTAGTTTCTGAGGTAAACTTGGTTGGCAATACTAAAGAATGGTGGGTGAACACTGAGGCCACTCGTCACGTCTGTGCCAACAAATGAATGTTCACATCTTACCAATCAGTGGATGGTGAACAACTCTACATGGGCAACTCGGCAACCTCAAAGGTTGAAGGTCAAGGGAAGATCGTTCTGAAAATGACTTCTGGCAAAGAACTTACTCTCAATGAGGTGTTCCATGTGCCAGACATTCCCAAGAATTTAGTCTCTGGTTCATTGTTGAGTAAGAAAGGCTTTAAGTTGGTGTTTGAGAGTGATAAATTTGTACTTACTAAGGGGGGAATGTTTATGGGAAAGAGATATCTGAGCGATGGGCTCTTCAAACTTAATGTAATGACTGTGGCTCCTAAGCCTTCTAGTAATAATATTGCATCTTCTATTTACTTGCTTCAGTCTTCAAATGTATGGCATGATAGATTAGGTCATGTTAATTTTGAAACCATGCGTAGATTAGTTAAATTAGAATATTTGCCTAAACTTGATTTTAATGCTAATCATAAATGTACAACTTGCGTTAAGGCAAAGTTGACTAGAACTCAGTTTAAATCAATTGAAAGAAGTACGGAACCACTTGAACTAATTCATAGTGACGTTTGTGACTTGAAATATGTGTAAACTCGAGGTGGGAAAAAATACTTCATAACTTTCATTAATGATTGCACTCGCTATTGTCACGTCTACTTAATAAGAAGTAAAGATGAAGCAATAGACATGTTTATACAATACAAGAGTGAAGCTGAGAATCAACTTAGCAAAAAAATTAAGGTGTTAAGAAGTGATAGAGGTGGTGAGTATGAATCACCATTTGCACAACTATGTGTTGAACATGGTATCATACATCAAACCACTGCACCTTATTCACCTCAGCAAAATGGAGTTGCTGAGCGGAAGAATTGCACTCTAATGTTATGTTGATAAGTTCTGGGGCACCCCAGAATTTGTGGGGGGAAGCGTTGCTATCTGCCAACTATGTTCTTAACAAGATACCCTATAAGAAACTTAGCAAAACCCCTTATGAGATGTGGAAAGGTTGAAAACCTTCCTATAAATACTTGAGAGTATGGGGGTGTTTGGCAAAGGTAGCAGTTCCTTTACCTAAGAAGGTAAAATTAGGACCACAATCAGTTGATTGTATATTTATTGGTTATGTAGAACATAGCAGTGCATATCGGTTTTTGGTTCATAAGTCTGAAATATCAGATATTCATGTGAATACAATAATGGAGTCTAGGAATGTATCCTTCTTTGAAGAGGAGTTTTCGTATAAATCTACACATATATCAAGTTCGCTTAAACGGACTCATGATACCATTGTAGATGAAGACCATGGGTCTGTGGATAAAGGAAACAAGGCTGAACCTAGACGAGGGAAAAGGACAAAGATTCCAAAATCATTCGGTCATGATTTTCTAACATATTTGGTAGAAAATGAACCTCAGAGTTACAAAGAAGCAATGTCCTCTCCAGAAGCACCTCTGTGGAAAGAGGCTATCCATAGTGAAGTTAAGTCAATTCTACAAAATCATACATGGGAATTAGTGGATCTTCCACCTAGTAATAAACCCCTTGGATACAAGTGGATATTCAAGAGGAAGATGAAAACAGATGGTTCAATTGACAAATACAAGGCTAGACTTGTAGTCAAAGGCTACAAGCAGACTGAGGGAGTGGATTATTTCGATACATATTCTCCTCTAACCAGAATAACGTCCATACGTATCTTGATAGCCTTTGCGGCTTTACATAATCTTGAGATTCATCAAATGTATGTTAAAACGGCATTCTTAAGTGGAGATTTGAATGAGGAGATTTATATGGAGCAACCTGAAGGGTTCATTGTTCCTGGAAAAGAGAAAAATGTTTGCAAACTTGTTAAGTTTCTGTATGAACTAAAACAAGCCTCGAAACAATGGCATGAGAAGTTTGACAACGCTATGCTGTCAAACGGCTTCAAGATAAATGAATGCGACAAATGTGTTTATGTGAAGAACACTGCTCATGGTTATGTCCTTATTTGTCTTTATGTAGATGATATGATTATTATTGGTAGCAATAATGATGTCATTAAAGCTACTAAGAAATTGTTGAACAGTAAGTTTGACATGAAGGATCTAGGGATTGCAGATGTTATACTTGGTATTAAGATTACTAAAACATCTGAGGAATATGCGTTATCACAGACTCATTATGTCGAGAAGATACTCGATAAGTTTAGTAAGTCTGATAACGATCTAGCAAACAAACCCATAGATTGTTCTCTACATTTATACAAGAACGATGATGAGGGCATATCTCAATTAGAATACTCACAGATAATTGGCAGTTTAATGTATCTAATGAATTGCACACGTCCGGATATTGCTTATACGGTAAGCAGATTGAGCAGATATACGAGTAACCCAGGGTTAAACCACTGGAAGGCCATAGTTAGGGTTCTCAGGTATCTGAGATTCACCTTAAATTATGGGCTGCACTATACAAGATATCCAGCTGTTGTAGAAGGTTACACAGACGCAAATTGGATATCTGACACTAGAGACTCTAAATCCACAAGTGGATACGTGTTTACTCTAGGAGGCGTAGCAATATGTTGGAAATCCTCAAAACAAACTTGCATAGCCAAATCCACCATGGAATCTGAGTTTATCGCTTTAGATAAAGCAGGAGAGGAAGCAGAGTGGCTTCGTAACTTTTTAGAGGATATTCCCGTGTGGCCTAAACCAGTCTCTGCTATCTGCGTACATTGCGATAGTCAATCTGCAATAGCAAGAGCACAAAACCACATGTATAATGGGAAGTTACGACATATACATCGACGACACAATACTGTGAGGCAAATGCTTTCTAATGGAATTGTATCCATGGATTAGATCAAGTCTAAGGATAACATTGCGGATCCGCTTACAAAAGGCTTGACGAAAGATCAAGTAAAGAATTCATCGAGGGGAATGGGCCTTAAGCCTATGACTTAAAAAGTCGCCATAATGGTAACCCAACCTAGCTGACTAGAGATCCCAAGATCTAGGTTCAACGGGACAACAAAATTGTTCGTGACTTAGGAAAAATCACTGAGGAACTCGTTCCGCTGTCCATTTCTATGATGAAATAGTGATAACCTGTAGATAGTGTTTAGGATGAGCTTAGCTCTTAATGATTCTTATATCTTGGAATTCCAAGTGGAGTATAACAAGATACTCTTAATAAGAGATCACCTATATGAGTATGAAGGGGCCGCTTCGAGGACAAATTCTTAAGGCTGATTTCTCTAGAGTACTCATGAATCTATCAGGCATTGTTCAGGGCCAAAATGAACACAACCGAATGGATCACTAGATGATTTGAAAGGAACCGTGTGAGTACTATTGTCTTAGTTTATATAAACGGCTGAACAGTTCAAGACATCATGTTCACTGGTTAGCCAAATAAATCCGATGGTATTTCACTAGGGAAGGTTCAAAGCCAAAAGCCACCTTTCTTGATGCGGTAACTTTCTACCTGTCTCTCTCTCTCTCTCTCTCTCTCTCTCTCTGTGTCAAGTCAGTATTCTCATTTGCATTTTTCATTTCCAACCAATCTCATTCATGTGGGGGATTGTTAGAAAAAATGGGTGTTAACCCATTATTTTATTGATCTTTGAGCCAATATAAATGTGGGATCCATGCATCCTTTGTGTCTGGTCATTGGTGCGTTGGATTCACCTCTGAGAGGAGATGAATCTAGACTATTTACTTGCTCAAATTTGTGTAGGATTGAATGAGTTATTGGCCTCCAAAGTCACCCCCTTGAATATGGGTTATGTAGTTGAAAGTACGTTATCCCATATTGATTTCTTCTGGGAAATATGTTGTCCATATATAACTCAAGTTTGGAGTAAGAGTTGAGCCCCAAGGGGCACCCCACTTTTGTGAAAGGGGGAGGACCTATGGAACTCATGGGTTGACCCAATACTTCACATGCGCACGCCGCTGCCGCCCGCCCATCTGGTCCGGTTCGGGTCAGGACGGGACGTGGGCATGGGTCGTGGGTTCGGTTCAAGTCTTATCTTTTTGGGCTAAGGTCGGAATTAAATTAATTAATTATTTTTGTTAATTAATTTAGATTAATTAATTAATTAATTTCTGACGGTTTGACCGAACAGATATGACCGTTGACCGAACAAGTGTGTCCCTCTGGTAAGGGGCTATTTGGCTGTTGGTACCTGTTTGAACCAGTGTTTCGAACAGGCACCTAGGCTCTATAAATAGAGCAGCATTCTAGCATTCATGACATTCTGAAATTCTGAATTGTTGCATACAACGAATTCTTCTTCTTCTTCTTCCTCCCGTATTTTTCTGAGAGAGTTCAGATCATCTTGTGAAGCCGCCGAGTAGTTTTTATTAAAGTGCTGCCTAAAGACTGCTGAGATCATTTTATTCTGGGAGTCAGATGTCCATCATCCCGTGAGCACCAACTGTGGAGGGTGAATCTGTCTTTAAGGAGAAAGTGTGAAACACTCGATTCGATCTATCTTTCGACTTCTACATTTTCTATTTTTGTGAACGACAACCGGGTAAGTCGTTACGATTTAGTTTGTTCTGATTTAGATTCTAATTGTTTTCTAGTTAAAATTGGTTCTAGTTGATAATTAGATAATTCGTGTTATTTTATTGTTTGTGATCATTAATTATACACATAGTAATTAAATAAGAATTATTTATCCAACAGGTGCAAGTTGGTAGAAGCCTCTTACACACAGCTTCTGATTCATAATGACTATTACCGTAAGCGGGTTTAAACTCGTGACCGCGTAAACAGGAGATGAGAGTCTAACTCCATCGGCCAAGATTAACTAGGCTACCCAAGGTTGTCCTAGTTGTTCAAGTTTGTGTGCTCTTTACATCAGCTAATCAAAGTTCAACTTTTGGAGCAAAATTATAAAAGATATATTTCTCATCTATATTCTAATCCCGACTAGAATGATCCGTCTTTCATTAGATTAAAAAAGAAATTAGTAGGGCTATGTATAAATTAGCTCGAATACCCTGACTGCACTACCCAAAAAATATATAATTGTCGCCTTTCTCCTATTAGTTATTATAATAGCTAGTTAGTTACTACTACATTTAGATCTTTGTATGCATGCTTCTCTCTGTTGAACATCGTTGATTTACATGGATTTCAGTACATGTGAAAATAACGATAGATCAACTGACAAGGAAACTTTTTCTTCTCGTGTACATGTTGTGACAAGCACAATAATAAGCACAAGTGGTGAAGTGAGCAAATAAAAATAAGAAGACTGAACGAGAGATTTGGGTTCGCTATTGCTTCAACAAAGTAGATAAATGTGCAAAAGTAATTGTATTTGCTCTAAATCTTATCGCACTGTTTATTTCATAAGATGGGATAAGAAGATAAGGAATCTTAGTTGTGTTGATTATTTTGATTATTTTATACCGCAATCAATAAATTTGGTGCATACAAATAAAAAAATCACACATCAGATAATTATCTGGACTCTCAAATAAGAGATGTTTAATCAAATCCCATAGCTTTATCCCTTCAAACTTGTCACCTTATTGGAATTGCTATAGCAATAAAGTCATTCAGTGTAGATGAAATGTTAAAGCTAGTTTGATAGTTCATTGTCAATGGTAGTGGCGTCTCTACTTATATTTTAGATTATGAGTTTAATTCAATCTTTTTCTTCCTCTGTCAAGAGTTTTGGCCTTCTAATATACTTGAAAAATTGCAACAAATGCCTAATCCCTTATGTTTTGAAAGCAAATATTTGACTGACAAAACTACCCTAGCCATCTCCTCCTATTACAAAAATTGATCAAATCAATTGGAACTTTATTTGGGGATGGTAACGAGAAATAACATATTCATTTGGTTAATTGGGACCAGGTTTGTAAAAAGGAAGACGGAGGCCTAGGTCTAGGCGTAAGGAAGCTAAGAACCATAACCATAATACATAAAATTGCTACTTGTTTAATACATAAAAAAAAGGGTTTAAGACTGTAAAGTAATCCTTTCAGCGGCTTTGTAAAGTAGTAATCTTCATTACAAGTAGTACTAGAATGTTTAACCTCATACGAAAAGATAAAACAAATGTTTAAGACTAATAAGTTTATAACCAAAACATCATTACAACTTCTATATCTTTCTATTCACAAGAAAATCTACAAAACTACATCCACAACACCCACCCTCTCTCTCTCTCTCTCTCTCTCTCTCTCACACACACACACATAGATTTAGATGAAGGAAATAGGAAAAAAAATATTTAAAGCACAAAATCGTTAAGAACTAGTAGGTAATCAGTTAGGTCCCCAGCAGATGAGGTGCATGAGTTTCTCAGCCTTCTCAGCTTCCCTTATCCTGCGCTGCTCATCCACGTTCACCTTCTTCCCCGGCTCTCCGGCCGCACCTGAAACCCATCTCACATTACTGGGGTTGCCGGATTCCGATCTGGGTCTCGCCGGAGAAGGCTTGATTCCGGCCGTCATCATCCCTCTAGAGCTCTTCTCTCTCACCCCCTGAACTGCTCTAAAGCAAATCCTGCTCATATACCTCAAGCTCATCCCCTCTTATGCTTCTTCTTCTTCAAGTCCGCGATCCGACAGTTGTGTTAACTGATCGAAAGCCACGGAACACTTGGTTTGAAACAGTCTTATATGTGGAGGACTTGATGACATGTGTTCGTAGAGCCCTTAATAATTAAGTCATTGTTTTTGGAAAAAAACAAGGGGTTGTGGTCCCCGGAGGCACGGTTTTGTTATAACTTTGTTTTTTAGTCCATTGTTTTCCAGTACACTTGTCGGTGATAAATTTAACGTCTCCTTTGAGAAAATACATAACATAAAGATAATGCAATTAATACAAAATTTTAAGCTACTTTGCTCAAAGTTGTTCCTATAAAAATTCATTTATTCCACGTCTATAATAATTCTTGGCATTTATTTTCTTGTATGGGATAAAATAAATAAAACTAATCATAATATGATTGCCTTGTTGAACACTTATTTTGTGATAACCCAAAGTAGGAAAGATGATGGTTAATTTAGATTTTATTTTTAAAACTAGATGGATTTCATCCCACTCTAAATAAAAGAAATGCTACAACAATTCTAAGCACAAATGAGTAGATTTCACGTGTATTCAATAAGAAAAATGCAACATATAAACTAATTTCAATCATTATCACAATTTTAGACAAACACAAGTGACTGAATTTCACGTTCAATTATCAATGTAGGTCCTATTGTCTTGTGCCTTGAACTATGAAAATGAATTAAGAAATTGATTTATGTATCTAAATTTTGTTTAATTTTTTTTTTTATAAAATGTTCAGTCATTTAAACCGACTACTCCCTCATGTGAAAGTTACTGTTTATACGAATTATGTAAACTCCATATATTGCGTGAATGATGGTTGACCACATAAAAAGAAATTAAACTAGAGACCACAGCCCTCCCATTTTATTAATTTTGTTTATGTTTATGTTTATTTTTCTCATGAACAGTTCCTCTTGTACATTTTGAATTTTTTTTCTTAAAGTGAATAAATCTAGTTAAAATTAAACTCCACATTGAAAAGACCTTGTACTTCAGATTAGGTCACTACTCAAGCGAAACTTGAATTTAGAGCAAAATTTCTCTACAAGTTATTTGTCGTTCTTGCAGCATTGCGTGACTTGCTCCATTAAATACAATACTCGTAAATTCAGCGCTATGTATTTGTGATGGAGGTAGCATGTACCGAGAGAGAACAACTGCCCTCCTTTTCAAATTTTAAAAATTATACTTTTACATAGTTTGTTAGATTGTTTTCAGTTTGACTCCTGAAAATTTAGAAATGCCCCCTCAAATTTTTAAGAAATATTTTAATTTGTCCCCTCTAAAACTTTATAAATTCCCCTTAAATTTTCAAATATTCCATTTTTAACTACAATTTTAGAAATATTTTTTAATTTTTCCTATAACACTTTACAAATGCCCACTTAAACAATTATTTTGTTTTAAATCCGTTATTGTATATAAATTTATGTACATTATATATGTATGAAAATCAAGTATTTTATTGTTGATTATAAACTCAAAAATTTCTTGGTTATGATTAATAGTTACTTCATCTGAATTAATTTTCTAACTCCACCACTATGTGTATTGGTGTTTAACTTTACTAAACATGAGATCCATAAATATTGTATCGGGTGGTGAAAGGCCATCTGGTGCTCTTTTTCAAAATTTAATTCAGAATCAGTCCAAGACGTGGCTTGAAGTTTTTCATTACAAATAATGTTCGGAGCATCCTACTATTATATAACCTTAGATTACACACCTAATGCTAGTAGGCCTAGTAATACCGAGAGCCTAGCTCATATTATCAAGATTAAAAAACCACCAACTAAAAGAACTATAAAAAAAAAAAATGTTAGGAAAGTCTTTTCTTGCCCACCTGGCTATGAATGATGGTAGGCTACAAACCAGGGGCTGTCCACGAAAGCCAGTTAACGATTTGGACCCACTCCTTGTTTCCTTCGACTCGAATCAAAGCAAGGAGTGCACAAAACCAGTGGCTTTCCTCACAGATTTGAGCCAACCGGCCTGTGGGTTTGGTACAAAATTTCAACCTTCTCATTGCACAAAATCTTCTCTATTCTGTGTCCATAAAATACCTTTCAATTCTAACCTCGCCAAACATCTAAATTCCATAACAATAACTGAGAAAAGAAAAGAGAAAGAGAGAAAAGTAAAGCCATAATCAATCAAAGATGAGTTCAACAAGCAGACGTTGGGTAGTTGCGGCAAGTGTTGGAGCAGTAGAGGCTCTGAAAGATCAAGGCTTCTGCAGGTGGAACTACACTCTGAGGTCTCTTCAACAGCACGCAAAGAGCAGTCTCAGGTCCTTCTCTCAAGCTAAGAAGCTCTCTTCTTCTTCTTCTTCTTCTTCTTCTTCTTCAGTGATCGCCAGAACTGAGAAGGCAAAGCAGTCTGAGGAGTCTCTGAGGAAACTCATGTACTTGAGCTGTTGGGGTCCAAATTGATTCAACAAGTATCTTTTTTTACCCTTACCCCGCATGGCTCTGTCGCGGAGTGCTTTGCTTGATCACTTTCAAGACTTTGAGAAAAAGAAATCTCAGGACACATGCAGATTATTGTATCAGAGCCGATCTTTCTAATTTGTTTATTCAAGTGCTTAATATGTTAGGAACAACAGAATAAAACAGAACTAGATTTGGGTGCAATAGCACAAATAGAATAGAATTCACACATACAAGCAGAAGAGGAGAGCAGATGAAAATGAACAAACTTGAACTCAAGACCATAGCTCTAATACTAAGTTAGATCACCAATTCTCCCAAAAGCTTAACATGTTAAGAAATTAGTCTAACAATGGATGTCAAACTTTCACAATATCAAAGGAAAACTCAATTATTTCAATTTGGTTCTTGTCACAGTCATTCGTTCACGTTCCCCATTCATGTGGAGTTTTTATTCACCATCTCGGCTCAAAAAGTACTAACAATAAAGAGGACTACCACAAGCTTGTGAAAATGTAAAATTGTGAATAAATGGTGATGATCAATGGTTTAAGAAATTAGCTAGATATATTAATGGTTGAAATTGTCATTTGGAATGTTAGAATCACATATGACAGAGAGCTGTGGAAATAACAAACCGTTGAATTTACTATTCTTTAGACCATCTCTTATTCATAAAGATGTTGAATCCTCTTTAGCAGAGTCATGGAATTAAATAGATGAACTTCTCTATTTTATTATTATTATTTTTTATGTTTTTTTAGTAAAAGATGGTTCGTAGTAATACGATTACGTAAAACTATTCTCATCGCCAATTGCTATCAAGATATCAAGTATTGCTGAATTCAAGATATTGATTGTGATTTTTTATGGCTATCATTATTTGACATTTTTCTCATTTTAAAATATTCTTATATATTTAAATATTTCACTCATTTGTTATTTTTTATATTTTTTTCTGTTATTTTGTAGTATATGGTTAATATTTTTATATCTTGAATGTAAAACGAACCAAGCTATTTGAGCTCAGCTTGTTGAAAGTTTATTTGAGATTGGCTCGTTATGTTAATAAATCAAGCTTGAACACATTAAGAATTGATTATTAATTTTATGAGCTCGGCTTGATAAACTTATATACATTTAAAAATTCAAGTTACTTTAGCTTGACTCATGATCGACTCGATTAAAACTCGTTTGAGCTCAGCTCAAAAATTAAACAAATCAAGCTTAAATACATTTTCAAGCTCGTTAAGCTCATCAAACCAAGCTTGAACAACTCTTTGTTCAGCTCAACTTATTTACGATCCTAATTGTTAGAAAAGACAAGACTCATGTGTAATCACAATATATTATAAAGTACAGAAGGATTACAAAAGAGATAATGAGATAGATAGTGAGTAAAGTAGTGAATAAGTTACATAAGTTAAGCCTCTATTTATAGAATAGGAAAGAAGTCTGGTTCTCTATCCCAACTGATGTAGGATAGAGAACTTCTAGTTCTCCAACATTCCTCCTCAAACTCAAATAGGAAAAACAAAAAGCTACTTGGGTTTGGAGAAAATATGATAGAAACGTCGGAAGGACGTCAAAGGTTGACCAAAAGATGGCTAGAGGAACGCCAGATCAGGTCGACCGAAGGAACGCTAGAGGATGGCCAAAGAGATGCCAAATGTCAGTCGGAGGATGGCCAAAGGGATGCCAGATCAAGTTGGCCGGAGAGATGCCAGAGGTTGGCTGGAGGATAGCTAGAGGAATACTAGATCAGATTGGCCGGAGGATGACCAGAGAGAAGTTAGAGTTTGGCCGAAAGATGGCCAGATGGACATCAGATTAGGTCGGCCGAAGGATGGCCAAAGGGATGCTAGAGGTCGACTGGAAGATGGTCAGAGGGACACTAGATCAGGTCAGCCGCAGGGGCGCTAGAAGATGGCCACAATGACGCTAGAGGAAAGGGAAACATGGACAACAATGACAACAGTATAAAAGGAAGAAGGGGCAGCAGTACGAGCAGAGAAAGGAGAGTAGTAATAATAGTAAAAAGGGTAGTAGAGATAGTAGAGAAAGGGCAACAGTAGTAACAGTAGAAAGGAAAACATGGACGGCAATGACAGCAGCAGAAGGGGAAGAAGGGGCAGCAGTAGTAGCAAAGAGAGTACAACAATAGTAACAGTGGGAAGGGAAGCACGCATAGCAATCGGGGACTCCTTAGGATAAACAGTAATAGCAGGCATATCAGAAGAAGATGTCAGAGAAACAACAGAAACAAAGGCCATAATCAAACTCAAAATGCCCGAATTAGTTAAGGACTAGAAGTTGGCCAGAAAGTCACCGAAAGTTGGTCGAAAAGTTATCGAAAGTTGCCAAGGGTTTGTCAGAAGTCGCCGAAAGGTGGCCAAAAGACGCCAGAGGACGATTGGAAACTGATTGGAATTTGGCTGGAGGACGATCAGAAAGACGTCAGAAGGTTGCCAGAGGACTGTTAGAAGTTGGCCGAAAGGTGGCCGGAGGATGGCCTAAAAGACGCCGGATAATCAGAAGTTGGCCGGAGAGGAGGAAGAGAATCTTAGAAATTCTGATGTGGAAGATCTCACAAAGGGCAACCACAAAGCATACTTTCATTTGGCTCTGATACCATGTTAGAAAAGACATGACTCATGTGTAATCGCAATATATTATAAAGTAAAGAAGGATTACAAGAGAGATAATGAGATAGATAGTAAGTGAAGCAATGAATAAGTTATATAAGTTAAGCCTCTATTTATAGAATGGAAGATGATTCTAGTCTTCTAACACTAATTATCGATATATAGCGTAGTTATCATAATCAAATCGAATTGACCGATTCAACCGAAAACCAGGGAGTCTGTTGGTTCGATACAAACACTTGTAATGGCTAGCAAAAAATCGACTGCCAAACAAGGCCCTTGCTACTGCACTTAAAAATTTTGAAATTTTTAAGAACTCATGACCACATGGGCTAAATGCCTTTTTGTAGGCTATTTACCAACTTTCTGAGTTTCTCTTATGTTTATTTTTGCAAAATATATATATATATATATATATATAAGGTATCTAATTTTATAAATAAATAAAACATACTAATTTTATAATGTCGGTCGAACTATCGGTTGAACTAATGAATCGAGAACTGGTATTATCACCAATTTGATATTCGGTTCCGTTCTGATAACCATGATATATAGCCAAATTTTAAAATTTCCGTTTCATCCTATACTCAGGGGGCGTAAAACCGTGTGCGGATCACTTGCCAAGTTATATACAATGCAATTATATATAGATTATGCATTGTCATGCTCATCGTCTAAAAGTACCACTCTATCCATTCCTCGTATATTTCATGTTGCTAGAGAGCTTTCTTAATCCCGAATCTCCCACCAAAAAGACATTGCCTTTACAGTCAGGCGTCTCAAGACAATTTAAGTCCTAAGGGAATGATTTTAATTTAGGCCGTTTATATTTTTTTCACATTATCATTAAAATTTTATTTAAAATTATTTTATTTTCTAGACTTGTGTTTTTTTTTTTTTTTTCTTCCTGAAGTTAACTAGTGTGCTGATGAATTTAGACTTTTTTTTTTCCTAAAGGGCATTATTCTCATTTGACCCAAGGCCTCTTTTTCAAAAAAAAAAAAAAAATAGAAAAAGATATAGAATCTATATAAGGCCTTAATATCATGTAAGGCTTTAAAAACTTTGGGGGCTTTCAAAAAAATTTTAATTGCACAAATTTTTTTTTAAGTCAATAATTTTTTATGAAGTTAATTACGGTGTTCATTTTAGGTCTTTCTTTTCTAATGAGCCTTCTTTTTTGCCTAGATTTGGGCATTGCTTTAGAAATGGATGTGGAAACTATATATGACTTTGACTATAGCATGTAATATTTAAAATTTTAGGGCCTTCACTTTTTTTTTTGTTCATACAATTTATTGATTTTTATTAAACCGGTGTTTTTTTTTCTCTAAAATTCACTAGTGTAACTAATTTTGGACTCCCTTTTTATAACAAATAATTTTTCTCATTTAGATTGGGGCTTTATTTGTTAAAAAGAGAACTAAAAACTGTAGGATCTTACTAGATTTTCAAAAATTGGAGGCGACTCAGATTTTCAAATGGTTACATGCAATCTAAAACTCCGTTTATTTTTACCAAGAAAAAAATGTGTTCTATTTCTAAATTGAGCATTACTTGACAATTCAAGCTAGATCGACTGAACTTGGAATGATTTTGAGTTGAGTTAGCTTCAGCTCCAATTAGACCCGAAGTTCTCTGTATCATTTAATTTAATAAGGTGAGTTGAGTAATCTCACCTTCAAGAAAACTTCAAAAATCCATTCTTGTGGCCAAGTTGAGGGAAGATCTTTTTTCTTTCTTTTTTCTTTTGTTACAATTATTATCTTCAAGTCTTAAAGTAATCCTTCGCATGCAGCTATTCATAATCTCATTCTCACTCAATGTTTTCACATATTTCTCGTCTTCATTGACTAAACATGATGTAGTAGAACCCACATTAACAAATGAGGAACATCTTATAACCAAAAAATTTATACGAGATTTATGTATAGAATGATGTGGCTAAATGAGCTTTTCATTTTTACACAGAAGACCCATTGTCATGACTCTTTATTATACAAATGTCATTGTCACGTTATTCTAGTGTAATTTTTGGTATAAATTTCTAGAAAAATAATATTTTTCTTAACAAATACATATGGAACCTGCTTGCATACGTTTACAGATAAGAAAATGTAATGAGAAAAGATTATAGGTGTAATATTTTCTTATGAGATTAACTATAAAATTCTTATCAGTTGGAAATAAAGAAAATGCTATAAGTAATCTTATTTCTAAATACTTTTTCTCACTTCTAGACATAAATCAATAAGTCCTGTGTTTGGAAGTGAAAAAATGAATTTGCCACTGATACACTGGCACTGGTCAATTGCTATACCTATCCCCTCCCCAATACCCAGGTCACAGGGAAACCATCGTATAACCCCCATACCTTGGGCTTGGATGAATTGATTAATGATCAAATAGAAAAACCACGTGGTAGATATATGCCTTTGTCGCAATAGGTAAACCAAATCTACACTCATCTAATTAATTTTATTGGGTGTAACTATATGGAGTTATAAGAACAAAACAGTCATTCCAATCCTTTCAATTCAACAATCCAACCAAAAACCATTGGCTTTCCAAGTCTCCCAAACCACTGGTAAAAAAGCTACCACGCCTCTTGTTTTGCACCCCACTAAACTTGCTGCTCACCCATCAATATTGTCTCTTAGCTTGTGTATACATATATATATATATATATATGCTACTCACTTCACAATTCCCATCCTATCTTCATCAAAAGCACATACACTTCTGAACCATTTTTTGTTTGCAACTGCGAGTTACCAATTTGTTGTCTCAAAGATCAGAAGAAAGAAGACCCAGAAAAGAAGAAGAAAAAGAAAGAGAGAGATGGGTTCAGTGAGCAGAGCTTGGATTGTGGCTGCGAGTGTGGGAGCTGTGGAGGCGTTGAAAGATCAGGGGTTCTGTAGGTGGAACTACACCCTGAGGTCAATTCATCAGCACGCCAAGACCACCACCCTCAGGTCCTTCTCTCAGGCCCAGAAGCTCTCTTCTCCATCGTCTTCCATGGTTTCAAGTAAATTGATATTGATGGAAGAAAAAGCCAAGCAATCGGAGGAGTCTCTGAGGAAAGTCATGTACTTGAGCTGTTGGGGTCCCAACTGAGACCAATCTATCATTGTTCCAAGTTACCAAGTTCAACGGATTAAAGTATATAGTCGATTCCAAGTAATTGGGTTTTGAAATTGTTTCGAGTCGGTTGATAATATTTGTAATGTAAATATGCAGTGAATGAGCACTTTCTTGATAGTAAGGATTCTATATTTGATCATACTTTGAGTGCAATCTCTGTTAATTTTACCTCATCTTTTGGTCATAAGTTTTGATTAAGAATGGAGTCTAATTACTATCTCAGTTCTTTTGGAAACTTTCTAGTTCATGGCTTTTAAAGTCTTTGGGTCCCGACTTTTTTTGATAAGCTAGAAACTAAATTTAAAAGCCTAAATCAATAAATAAATAAAAAGCAACAATTAACCCACTTTCCGAGCTGGTTAATGTTGAATTGCTCAAAAGTCATATGGGGGGCCAAGAAATGCATAAATAGTACGGATCTGAGGGGTATATTTGTGGGGCTTAAGTAATATTTTACAAACAAAAAATTTGCAGATGTGTCACTTTCATGTTATTTTGGTATAAACTTTTATATTAAAAAAAAAGTCTTAATACTTTTGCAAGTGTTTTTTAAGAAATATAAGTCGCAAGTTTTATCACATTAATACTGAGTCAAATACAAATTTATTTTTAATTAATCAATTTCCTTTGAATCTTGTAACGGAATAGTCTATAGACAATGTGGTAAAGCTCAAGTTAGAATTTACAAACCCATGAGTTTAAACTTTAAACAACAGGAGGTGGCCAATAGTCGGCTAGCCCTCGTGTCAAGGATAAGATTCGATCACTTCTCATGTTTCCTGTGATCATCCAACGGTCATGTCATACATGAAGACTTGGACACCCGCTAGTTAGCCAAAAATAAATAAATAAATAAGAACTCATGAATTTACAAATCAAATATATAGAACTTTTATCTCAATAATCTATTGTTTACAACATCTTATTTTTCTAATGCAAAAATATTCCCTAGAAAATTTTCTATAGTATAAATGGCGATAGTAGTAGTTTAAAAATAAAAAATAGCTAGCGAATTTAGATCTATATAGAAATTTTGTTTATATAGCATTACTTTAAAAAAAAATATAGAGAATTTGAGTTAGTGGATGTTATGACAAACTTGAGAATTGCAATAGCTTGGAGGCTGAGTTTTGAGAATTTATAGAAGGTGAAAATTGAATCAAACTCTCAAGTTGTTGTGATCATAGTTATCAATCTTGTATTGGTCTGTGTATTGTTTTTTTTTTATTGAAACGGTACGTACTGATATCCATACATTTTGGTATATTGTTTCGAATTTACCGCTATAAATATGATATATTTATAAAAAAGACATATACATGTTTACTTAAACAATTTGATAATTTTGATATACAAAATATAAAATTATCCATATCAAATTACCTATTTATTTTGATAAGTAAGCATTTTATTTTTAAAAAAATTCTAACCCAACATAAAAAGCCTTTCTAAAAATATATAACAAACAAAATCCAAGGCAAAAACAGCACTGCCTGAAGAGAATTCGCCATAGAGATCACAACCATTAACAAGTCATGCCCCATAGCGAAACAAGAGATCCCCAAACCATGCAACTGCAGCACATCCAAACATTAGCCCATATTTCATGGGAGCCAGCTACACCGCACAAACAGTACACTGATAAACCTAAATATCACCAGCGTAAATGGTATAGAGCTCACAACGCAGAGGCTATGGTTGTTTGTTTGCCGATGAAAAGGAAGCAAGGAAGATCTCTGACTTTCATTGGGTGTACCTGAAGAAAACAGAATGGCAGTCATATAACCGAAACATGTGAAGATCGCCGAGAGAGACCGAAATTTTCCGGATCAGGCCGGTACTTTAGTCAGAACAGAATTCAAATCTACCTATATACCGATTCTTTGTTTCTTTGCTGAAACGGTACATTCTGGTACGAAATAGGATTAACAACTATAATTATGATAGAAAATGGTGGGTCAAAGAAGTAGAAGGGAAACAATGGGGAAAAGTTATGGTAAAAACTTTATTTTTCAGTATAACAAAAAATTGAATTCATTGATAAATGCCTATGTAATTATTTTTTTTAATTTTTTCAACTAACCAAACAAGTGCAGGGAATTTATAATCCCTTATTCCTTTTCATTTTTCTTCTCTCTTTCCTTTTCCTTTTTTCTTTACCTCACTAAATCCGAGATTCAATTACAGCATTTGTATATTTTTTTTTTTTGAGTAATTCTATAAAAACAAAAAAATTCATACATAATTAACATCAGAATGATGTGATTAAATGAGAGTTATTCATTTTCAAATAAAACGTCCATTAAGGTAACTTTTAATTACAAAAATATCATTGACACATCATTTTAGTAACATTTTTTATAATATTTTTTTGAAAGAATAGCATTTTCTTTTTTGTAAAGCTTCCGATCTACTAGAAAGCAGAAAGAAATAAAAGGACTTTGTAGCGGCCTTCCTATATTTTTTTGTTTTAGTGTGTCTTTATAATCTACAAACCATTGATATACAAATAAATTCATGCAGAATTTATAATCATAAATTTTTTTAAAAAATAACTGTTTTACATCGGGACTGAAATGGACCACACGCACTACTTGAAAAAGAAAAAAGACAACCCAGCTAACACCTACCCCACCCCCAAATTGTAATAGAAACAACTGGTTTTCTTCCCAAACTCCGGGCGGAAAATCGATTATTTAACACAAGACTGTGGGTGCATGAGCAGCATCGATCACCAGCCATCACACCCCCACGGCCCACACATATGGTCCAAACCACCTGTAAATAAGGACTAAGGAGAACCCCGCCTCTGGTTTCATTCACCTGGCCTGTTGATTCCCGTCTTGACAGTCTTTCACATCATCTATCTATATATGTATAGCTATAAAACACTTTCGATATAGCATCCACTTCATACCACAGAGTTACTTAATTATCTCTCTAATTTGCTACTAAATTCTTCAAGAAAGAAGAAGAAGAAAAAATGAGTTCAACAAGCAGAGCTTGGATTGCGGCGGCGAGCCTAGGAGCTGTGGAGGCTTTGAAAGATCAGGGGTTCTGTAGGTGGAACTATCCCATCAGGTCAATGCACCAGCACGCCAAGACCAAACTCAGGTCCTTCTCTCAGGCCAAGAAGTTCTCCTTATTATCACCGGCGCCGGCCACGGTTGCAAGCACAGCGAGGGAAGAGAAGGCGAAGCAATCGGAGGAGTCTCTGAGGAAAGTCATGTACTTGAATTGTTGGGGTCCCAACTGACCATCAAACCCGATAGTCAAGATTTTCACTTTTGATTCATGTCTGAATCTTGCAAAACAGACCCTGAAATGTAAATATACAATAGAAAATTTTGATTTATTAAACGCTGGCTAATATTATGTTTTAGTCTGTAATTCCATGTGCAATCACATTATGGCATCCAGAGGATTCTTGTGGATCTAATTCTTTAAAAGTAGAACTATTTTTCCAATGGCGAATGATCATATTCGTAGCTTTCGGGATTGGAAGATTCTGCTATCTTCTCTCCCAGAGGTTCAGTGCGGTGGCGCATGGAAGCTGCAACGGCTAAGTGGGCTTCAAAGATCAATCATTTCTTGTTTGCAAGTGTAGCTGTAATACTAAAATGATAACCAATATGTACACTTATAGAAATTCAGAAATGAACTTGCAGAAATCAGAATTGAACTTGCTAAAATTCAGAATACACAGAATTCATAAACGCAGTACATATTACTAAGTGAGAGACTAACAAAAGCAAACTTATAGCATCTGCAGATTGTTCAACTCTACGTCGGGAAGACAAGTTTGATTGGACTTCTGCCCCGCAGGACTTTTGCCACATTATTTTGTACATTTTTTTTTTTTTGTAGACTTTTTATTTATTTATATCCCTCGTTACTCTAAAATTAAAGATACATACCCGTAATTTATGTATACTATAGGGTGAGCACATGCAAAGTATGTCCAACTAATTTCTTCTCAATTTCAAGATAAATACAAAAAAAGTAAAAACAAAAGAGATAAAACAAAATATACTTAGGACAGGAAGAAAACTAAACAAAAGCATCACAGAAAAAAAATACCTTTAAATTTCTTGAATCGAATAAAATTTTTCAAATGAGTAACTATATAAATTTTATATAGATATACACACGTATCACCATCGTTTGTGTTTCAAATAATGTATTTTTTTTTTTCTGGATCTCATTAAAAAGGAGAGTGTACCATATCAAATAATCATATGATCTCTTGAGTTGCTTTTTTGCAAATGATACTCATGGTTTCATCGCAGAGTTCAAAAAAATTAAATAAGTGGAGCAGTTAGCAATAAGATATAAATGTACAATTGTAAATTTTTTGGTCTTACAATTGGAGGAAATCTTAAGGGGAGAGTTTTTGAGTTTGAATTTTGGTAACACTAACAGCGGGACAATGAATTCATCCGTCTTTGTGATATAGTCGGGAATGAATGGATAGCCATAGAAGTTTTGAGTAATTGAAACACTAACCTGCATGTAGAATGTGAGAAAATATTGGGTATAATGTGGTACCACATCATCATGCTAATGTCATACAATAAGCTAATAATACATAGTAAGGCCAGCCCCGACATTTGGGTTACTCAAGCCTGATCTTGAATATGGTTGCCATCTTATTATTAGTTTATTATCAAAAAAAGTCACACAAGTTAAAAAAATAATTTCTTTACAAGAATAAAAAAAATCTAATAGGGTCAAATAATTTTTTTCTTTATAAAACTAAGAAAAAATATTTTTTTTTTTTTGAACCCGTGGGTTTGCACTAGCCCGAGAGGTTGCCTAAGGCCAAAGGCTTACTAGACTCATCCCAGAGCCGACCCTGATAAATAGTCACATAAGTCCTGATCATAGGATTTAAGGAGGTTTGAGCAAAGGTCATGGGCCATGGCCCATTCTAAATTTTTGAAAATTACTAGAATAGTCTTGAAAATTCTTGAGGTATATATGTCATTACGTATAATATGAACTCTGCTAATTAGTTTCTTATAGTTATCCACTAAGTAATTTATTAGTTTAAAGACTATCTATCTTAGTTTCCTATGTTATTATGGTTTTCTGTATTGATTATAAATTATATTTAGTAATAATTCTAATGATTTTGAACTTTCTAAACATAATATTTCTTTCTCTAGACCATGTCTATATCTTTTTATTTTCCCCTCTCTCATCCACCAAAATAGTAATATTTTAATTAATAAATATGAGCCCTTTCGTCTTTTCTTTCTACGATTAGAATTTGAAAAAGTTTATTTGACATTAGTTTGTACTCAAACTTTTACTAAGTCAAAATCACCGATGAGTAATCATCATATTATCATATAAATTATTTACTAATAGTCATGAAAATTCAAAAAGCTAATAAATGAAACTAATATTTTATATAATTTTGTAAGTGAATTATTTTGCTTGTTATATTTTTTTATTTTCATACTTTTCTTTCGCTATCAATAAGCTGTTTTTTCTTTATGCGAATTTGAGAATAAAAATAAAAATTCATATGACCACTTACAAGTTATAACTTTTAGAAAATAGATGATGAGAAGCAAAGATATCTGTTCTGGGATGAGCTCAAAAATTATTAATCTAGACCAATTTTTTTTAACATACAATACGAGTTAAATAGATATTTTAAATTTTTACAGATACCTATTCCAAATTTAGCTTTCATATGCATACAATTCCTAAAGCACAATTTCTCAAACCCTTGTAGGGTAAAAAAATTAATTCCATCACATTGTACTCGTTAACTATTATTTTTATATTATTAATTCGGCCCCACCAATAAAATATTTCTAATTCCGTCCCTGCTAACTATCTTGTTGTAGAAAGAAAAATTTAAATTTTAAACTCAACACTCTTGATTATTAAGATTTATATGATTATGTAACTATGTATTATTAACTTATTGTATCACATTAGCATAATGACGTGTACGGTCATTGTACTCAATATTTTCTGATAGAACATGGAGTAATTATAGTGAAATTAATTTTCATATTCACCCTGACAGTTGGTGGATTGAAATCTGACTAACATGATTTTTTAGAATGAAAATGTATTGAAGTTGCTTCGGCAACAGAGACCAAAGCGTACTCTCCGTTTATATGTTAGAGTAGAGATATATATATATATATATCTTCTATTCTTTTTACATTTTTCATGTATAAAATCTCACAATTTTGAAAGTTTCTATTCCATTTTAAAGCCGTCGAGCTCGTGGTTTTTCATTAAGCCCAAAAAACTAATGAAATTTGCTACCAATATATTACATTATGGTGTAGTGATCCATGTTGTCCATTTATAGAAATTCATCGTTGAACTTACGAAAATCAGAGTTGAACTTGCTAAAATTCAAAATACACAAAATTCATAAGGAAAATGCTATTTTTTTTTAAAAAAAGTTTTACAGAAAATCTCATCAAAATAATGTTATAGTAGCATTTTTGTAAATAAAAAATCACAATCGTGAGTGTTTTGTTTTCAAATAAATGGTTCTTATTTAAGTACATCATTCTTGTAATAGATTATATATGAATTTTTCTATTTATATAGTATTATCCTCTTTGTAAACACACAACATATTACTAATTAAGAAATTAACAAAAGTAAACTTATAGAGTCATAGTCAGCCGATTATTCAACTCTACGCCTTTATGATAAATTTGTCTCCACGATGGTGTTGATGGTTTGATTGAACTTCTGCTCCCAAGACTTCTATCACATTATTTTGTACATTTATTTTTGTAGACTTTTTATTTATATATATCTGTCTTTTATTTTAAAATTATAGATACATACCGGTAGTTTATGCCTATATATGTATATATATTCTATTATTTTTACGTTTTTCATGTATAATCTAACAATTTTGAAAGTTTCTATTCCATTTTAAAGCAGTCGAGCTCGTGGTTTGCAAGATTAAGTACTAATTTTTCATTAAGCCCAAAAGGCTAATTAAATTAGCTACCACCCTATTACAATATGGTGCAGTGAGACCTTTTTTCAATAGATGGAAGTCGAATAAAAAGCTGGGCCGGGAATGCAGGTCGTGTATATTTGCTCCAAGCCTAGAATGTAATGCGATTTGATGTCCAGAATCTCCAGATCGCTTGAAAGGATTTATTGCAAAAGAAGATTGAATTTCACCTGTTGCTTTCTATTTTTTCTTTTCTTAAATTTGCTTGATGGAATATGCAATGAATTTCTTAAATTTCCTTGGATTACATTCTCAGGTGCGCATTGGTGTATTATTGAGGTTATAAGAAGAAGTTAAATTAATGATAACAGATCTATGGGCTTGGAAAAATCTAATGACCCAATTTATCAATTACTGAAGATAATTCAAACAGAAAAGGTGATTAAGACCACATCCAAAGAAGTTTTAACAAAAAGAGAGATAAAAAGAAAGGAGGAAAATCTAAGTTCCTTACTATTTCGAGATCATTTTGAAAATATTCCCACCATTATGATATAATGAAATGAACAAAAACTAGAGAATGTTGTTCATGTATCAAGAGTAGTAACTACCTATTTAGTCACTCTATAAAAGACTTTGTGACTCTAGAAATAATAATGGAAAAGTATAATAAAATAACAATGCGTCATTTAACATGGCATCCCTGTCATGTAGTGGAAACTACAGGAGATGGGTCACACGCGACTTCACTCATTTGGAGATTTGAAATAAAAACTCACTTATTGTTTCAGAAGTTGTTGAGAAGTCGAATCCTCTTAACCCGCTTTGAGATGCATGGCTGCATCTTATATTGTCTAAAATCTTCTTGAATGTTTCTGCATGACTGCTTTTAATCTCTTTACTCGGTTTCTAATTCAAGATGCATGGTAGTGACTTTGTTATATGATGTTATGCCCTAATATTCAGCCAACAATGTAACAGAGCACCCCTTATTGGTGACCCACTTACTGAAATTGTACCAAATAAAAACTCATCCGTTGGTCAAAATAATTATCACTGTATCACATTTTATTTATCATTTTCTGGTATTACTCCAAAGTTAATGTTTGCAGCTATTTTTAATAGTAATTTTCAATATTTTAATATGTTTTACAAGGTAATTACAGTTCTTTTTACTATTTTCTCCAGGTTCAACTGATATATTGGAAACTTCTAAACTCAAGATTGTGCCACCATTTCTTCCTACTAACATGTATAGGGGTGGAAAAAAATAAAGAAGCTTAAATATCAGAAAGTGGACTCACTAGGTTTGTGTGATTCGGTGCAAAAAAAATATGTAATGACTTGGGAGCTAGTATGAAATTTTCCAAGCCCTATGTGACTATTGTTCAAACCTTCATTTACAATTGTGCAAGGTAAATGCTAAACCAATCAAGTAAAGGCACAATATTTTCAACATTGCATTATAGATATGCCTGTTCATAGGTGCTTGGTGTGTTGTAGTTTTTTTTTTTACTTAGTCAAAAGGGTAGTGGGGGCTACCAATATAGCTTCCTTGTTTTGGGCGTGACCAAAGCAGTGTATACCGTGTTGGGCTCTCTAAAAAGGAGTGAGCCATAACTGAACTTAACCCCATCCAAGATGCAAGTTGGTAGAGGTTTCCCACGCAGAGCATTTGCTTCACAAGAGCTACTACCGCAAACGTGATGCGTGGTGCTGTTGCTTTGCTAATTATGCTACTATTGCATGTTGCGATGTTGACTCCTTCTGTGTCGCTGCTGTGAATGGATGTAGTCACATTTGAAAATGAGAAATAAGTGTTTCAAATATCCTGAATCCATCAAAATACATCGATGTATGTATCTTCATCCCCTCTATAAGCATACCTAACCCCTCGAGGTCAGCACTATATTCATACTTACATCACAATACTAAAAAGCGAATGTAAGTTGCGTGCTATGAATATATACCTAATGTATATGATAATCCTTCATTTGCCCTCATGACACTCAGATTAGGACTAACCGCTTTTCCAGCGATATATGGAAGGTCGAATCAATCATAACCATAAGGTTTCATGCCAAAGTAGTTGCATTAACCTTTTCACCTTATGGTATAGTCAAAAGTCATAATGAGGGTACAATAACATATGATCATTATTGATTGGTAAGGGCTCACGCGATGAAGAGACTGGTGGCTCATTCACCTCCTTAAATTTGGTCGCTTAGCATATGAAGTATGAATAC